>JAQIYB010000376.1:0-12231 GCA_034699325.1 Oribatida sp. Gr-Ori-00743 | reverse complement strand
AACCTATTTATAAACAAATGTTTTTTACGAAAAAATGCTTTCTTTCACTCATTTAATGCAAAATTGTTTTCTAAATACAATTAGAAACTGATTTATAGATTTACATAATATTAATATATATATCGAGTAATGAAATAATGTTAAGAAATTGAAGTAATGAACGCCAGAACTAATACTTTTGAATTTGTAAGATTTGATCCCATTTTATGATCGCTTTGTTAATTGATTTTTTTTGTTGAAGAACTGTTTCGGTCCCGAAGTCAATGAAATAGTGTCCGCAATATTCCATTCGATTGTCTTTTATCGATGTTATGGAAAAGTAATACAAATTTTAATGTTTTCTCTTTTGTCTCACTTTTAAATGAATTCATTTTAATCAATAATTTGGTGATTTAGTCAACAAATTCAATAGTTTGCGCCTCAAAAGCATTAGTGAGCAAGGTCAAAACGCAAACACTTTTTAAATTATTTTATCCCTTATTTTATTTTTTGGTCTTTTTAATGGATTTTCTGAGTTTTAGGGCAGACTATCGTCAGATTCGAGTAATACTCTTATTATACTCATTATATTACTCTTCAAAACAAAATAATTTGATTAATGACTGATTGACTCAGATTTAGGCCGACCTATGAGTGACCCAATGATAAGCATATAATCAAATTATTGCTACTTTTTAAACCAATTAATACATTGAGAAGTAATTATTGTCTAAGAATTTTGTGAATTTGGTTTCAGTTTCATTACAAACACGAAGATTCGTATTCTATCGGAACTCTTGGATATGAAGAGGTTTCGTGTGATTTCATTGACTTTACTTACGTTAGTATTGATTTCGAGTAAAAGCTTTCGGTTTTTATCGATTCTTTGTCCAAAAGGTACGAATATCTTCGCCTCAACTCATTGATAATATTAACCGAGAAATCAAAGAATTTGTCGATAAATTGCGTCAATCGGATAGCAGTCAATCGCACGGAACTATAAGTTTAGAATTTTATTCCCGAAGACGCGGCCGTTGGCCTTTTATTCCCAATGACGCGCCACTCGTTTGGGAAATTTGGACCGTTAAAGTCAACTGTGATAAGAGCCGGGGTATAATCACTAGGAATTAGGTTCAATCAAATCTCATTACTTTTGATTCAATAGATTTAAGTGAAAACCAACAGAGAGTTCGAACCGAAGAGTTATTACTCGAGAAATTGGTTACAATCGTTCAGATAATGAATAGCAGTAAATGTTATTTACCACAAATGCCTAATCAACAGCACTCGGACTCAATATTCGAGACTAATTATGTGGACGTCCAGCCCTATATCTTTAAAGTATGCCTCAATTGAACTGCTTTTGAATAACAAGCAATTTATTTGACAGATAAGTCATAAGATCGGGGCTGCAGCTAATCCTCAGCTGATGGCAACTCAAAATACTGGAGACGTAAACCCATTAAAGAAATTCATAAAAGAGACGTTAGCTCTTTGAATGACCCTTTAAATAGCCTTTTGAAGAACCCCTCACCGCACGACTCACTGCATATTTGCGTCAATATATCCTATATTTTATTCAATTGTTATATTAGTTTTAATTTGAATTTTGAATAAAAAAACAATTTATAAAATGCTTTTCGAGAATCTGATCACAAATTTGTTTGCTTTTGAAATAATTTAATTTATAAATAAATAGGTTTTTCTACAAAATTTTTTACAAATTTTTCAGTTTTGAAGACTTATTGTTTGTTAAACTATTAATTCAAATATAGACTCATTTGCCGAGAATTGTGTCTTTGATGGCGTCCACCAATTGTGAGGGAACCCAATAGAGCCATATGCGAGAGGCCTCAGTCGGACCCGTTTGAATGCCCATTATATGGTATTCCGGATGTTCTTCAATTGGTTCGCTAACAATGGATCGGATGGACATCATTGACAACTTCTCTGTCCTCTCCTTAGTGCCGACCCACAACTGATCCTGTTCTAATTTGAAAGTCAAACGGACCTTATGGTTGTACTTATTAACCATTCCATGCAATGGCTCTCTGGGCAAAGGAGCTTTATCATTCCTCCAGGCGGGCATCACATCCTCCGGCATTCCTCTGTCAATCACTTTCTTGTGTTGCTTTTCATTAAAACAAACCATTATTTTATTGAATTATAATATATTAAAATCCAAACCTGTTGTTTGCAAAAGGGTTCCCGAGAACTTGTCTGAGCTCTACTCTCTTCTTTGACGTCTTCTTTTGAGGTGGAATTGACTGCAATCACATCATTAATAGTGGAACCGATGAGCAAAATTTTGACCCCATTTTTAATACCGATTTCATTCAAAGTCTTACTATCGTTGAAATTAATTCCTAAAAGAATTGATGTATTAATTGATGGCTTCATTTGGCAAAAGATTAGCAAAAAAAAATCTTTAAACCTTTATAACAGAGTTTTTGCATCGAAGGAGCGACTGATGTAATCCTTTGGATCTGTTCTTTCAATTCGGAGACAGTTTTGTTGAGACCAATAGTGATATCAAAAGAGTTTTTCTTGAAAATCAATTTAAAGCAAACGCTTTCTCCAGAGTCTGAACTCATCGGCTGTTTGTTGTCTTCAACCGATTTGGTTGTTTCGCTCGTTTCGGGCTGTAGTCCAACGGCAGACACATTATCCAAAGACTGTGCGCTTCTCATTTCCACATCTGTTTGGCTTACATCTGAATTAATGGTCTGATTATCTGTCAATTGATTGCAATCTGTAAGGCATTCGTTATTTTGTTCACTATTTGTCTGAGTGTCAGCTGTTTTTATATCAGAGTTTTGGACATCTGTGGTATCACTGATTTGAGTTGGACTCGGAGTTGAATTCGTCGGTTCACTACTTTCTGTTGGTTTCGGGTTTGGGTCGTCGTTAGACTTCCCGTCGGCTTAAAGTTAATTCAAAATTAATTTAAAATCTGAATCAATAAATAACTCACTTTTATCATCGGTTGTCATCTCTTTTGTGATCTCTTTTGGACTTTACTTCAATGAGAATTAAATTTTTAAATAAACCAAAAGTGAATCTAATCTATAGTTAGCACTAAATAAATGCAAATCATTTGTCGACTCTTTATTTGAGAGCAAAACAAAAAACTGATTCAATAGATCTCTGTTTTGATTTTGTAGACAACTATTCAAATTTGATTCAATATTTTTGGTATTAAATTATATCCGATTTTCTCCTCTAATAGTCAGACAACTCTTGAAATTTGATTACTTTCACAGAAATTTTAATTTATATTTTAATTGAATAGAAATTGAAACCAAAATCTATTTGAATTGAAATTAATTGAAAGCAATGAACAAAATGCTTAATGAAATTGAACTGCGGTTCAGAGTATGAGAGGCTTATGAGAGGCTTATGAGAGGCTTATGAGAGAGTCTACAATCACTTATTAGAATCGAGAATTTAATGCTTTATTGGGTTAACTCGTCTACAGATAACTGTAACAAAATGTTACAAATCTTCGGGTTTTTAGTTTAAATGATTTCATTGAAATCAAATTTGAATTTATATTTAAATACAATTAATAAACTAATTTATTAATAAATGCAGTCTTTATCTAAATTATCAGATAAATCATTTAAATTAAACATTTTTATCCTTAAAATTTCAAAATTATAGTATAATTTACTTTTTATAAGAATTATTTCATAAAATGGCTTAAATTGACTAGGCTATATTAATTCACTTTTTAAAACCTAAATGAGATTGCTAAGAAATATCTTAACCATTATGAAAGAGATGCAAAATTTATTAAGAATAGAACCAAGACAACTCTAAGACAACTCTTAGACAACCCTCAATCAAAAGTTGAAGCCCAGAGTAATATCTTTTATGAACGGCTCTAAAATCAAAACAATCGTTTGTTTATAAGTTTTTCTTAAACTGAAATTTAATTTGATTTAAAACACATTAAAATCATTAATGAATTTATTTGATATATAAATGAGATTTGAATCGAAATGAGTGATAGTTTGAGAGTTCGCTTAGAGTTTAAGAAGTTTTCAAATCCAGACCTAAGAAATACTTTATTGTTTTTCAAGAAAAAAGAGATCAAAAATGTTAAAAGTCTTCAGAAATTAATTCAGAAGAGATATCATTTGAAAGAAAGTATTTTATTACTGATTGGAGGCTTTGTTTTGGAACCGACGGAATCGATTGATGTCGTGAGAGATGACGATCTGATTATGTGAGTCCTTCGCCACTCATTTCATTGTTTATTCATTTTTCGGTCACTTTTCAGAATTGAGCCCAAAGTTGAGGTCTCGACCACTAAAGTTAAAACTGAGCCCAAAATCAAATCGGAAAAGAAGTCGTTTCCAAATGAAACACAATTTTCTTATTTTTCCGACAAAACTAAAACAGAAATTTTCAAAACTGAATCAAAGAAATCGAAATTCTATGAAAAGACTAAAAAAATATCCAAAGAATTCATTTCTTCTGATTCTTCTAACAGCGAAGAACCAAAAGTTTTCGGCGAAAGTGTTTCTGTGAAGTCTAAAAATGAACCAAGTTTCAAACCAAGTTTCAAACCAAGTTTCAAACCAAGTTTCAAACCAAGTCCTAATCCAAGTCCCAAACCAATAGCCAAAAGCGGACACAATCTCATGAGTACATCGATTGGAGTTCCGGCGAAACCTTTGAAGACAGAAATAGTGTCGACAGAGAAGACAACAAAAGAACCGGAAATGACTTCAATTAGAAATATTCCTCTAAGAAAAGCATTTCAAAACGCGACCACTTCTTTGAAGAAAAGGCCCCAAACAAGTAGTGACGGCCCCTCAACCTCTACGCCTAAGCCCAAAAAGAGGCGCATCACAAAAGAAGCGGCAGAACCTGTCGATAGATTCTCTCCTATCATAATATTAAAGCGCGAGAAGTCTGAAGACGAACCCGAGGAAAACCATTTACAAAGTGTCGATAATAGGAGCGGTGAGTCTACTCTTCTACTAAACTACTGGACATTAAGTGTTCTTAAAATATAATTCTAAATAATATTTGAGTCGATTTCAGTCTTTAATCGATAATCACTTTTAATTTGTGTGAATCCCAAACAGTGCTGAGTAGTGACTACTCTAAAGATACTCTAATGTAGTGACGCACTAATTGACTCAACAATTAATAGATTCTTAATTAAAAACTTAGTAATAAAAGTGTTGGTATATAAGCCTTTGTTAACCATTTGTTCATTGAATCTATAATTTAAGAGAGAATTAGTCATTTTCGTAATGAATGGATATTTAGATTTTGCTGATAATCTCATTTTTAAGGCCCACCACTAAAGGCAACGAATAGGAAACAAAGCGCACGAAAAAGTTTTCCCAATCCTTCACGAAATAAAAGTATTAAAGACAATAATTTGACGAATACTAAAAGCGACGAAAACGGTATCAAAAGTGAATCGAAGCCTAAATGTATTGATTTCGAGAACTGTGAGCCTTTGGTTTCCATTCCCAGCGTTGGAGACATAATTGCTTTCAAAATGCTTACTCTTTCCGCTGATGGAAACGGATTCGAATCTTCATTCTTTAAAATGGGATCAGTTCTGTATGTCAACGAAGACACTCAAATGGTCGATATTCTTCTTCAGGACGTCATTAAAAGAAGTGATTCTTATAATTATTAATAAAATGTTTTTAATAAAAACTTTCTTAAATTTCAGATAACTTAAAGACGTCTAATAAGAGTGAGGAACAAATGCTTGCAATTCACTCATTGAAAATCAATTGGTCCACAGTTTTAGAACCAAAATTAGTGGAAAGGCTATCAGAACCGGATCTCATTGTTTTGTAAATCAATTTCATTTTCAAAGTATTTTATAAGTCTTTACCATTTGATCGCAATTTTGTTTATTTGTTATTAATTTCATAATAAAAGTTTAGTTTTTTCAAAATCACAATTAATTTAATAAACGATTGAAAACCAACCGATTTTAGCCTTTCATCTCTTATTTAATCAAAGACTGGTTTTCTTTAATCCCTGGTTTTATTGATTTTATTATTAATAAAAGATCTCTAATTTATGTGAAAATGAGTGCAAATTAAGAAAATTGTGGATATTCTACCTAGCTAATAATATTAATGACTGTTATGTGCCAACCAATCCTTGAGCGCAGTGTAACCATTTGGCGGCTCCTCTTTTAGAGTTAAAGTGTGATAGAAATGCAATTATTTTTATGAAATTATGTTTCCTTCAAATCATTTGAAGTGATTTTATTTATCATTATTTGAATGCTTTATATTCGGACCGATAGTGCAAAATATTGAGAAATAAAAACAAGAATGGAATCACTGGATAAGTATACTGAGAGCCCAATGGCTCAGCCGATCATAACATCCAATGACTATAACTCGATATAAATTAATCGATAAAATTGTAAAATAAAATTTTTGGCGCAAATTATTAATAAATATGAAAAATAAACATTTGTTTAGATTTAGTAAAACTTCTAAAAATCAACTGAAAAACGAAACAATAATCGATTTGTGGCTTTAGTTTTGTGCAATAAATCACAAGAATCGCAATCAAACCATTAAAAACTTGTCCCATAAGTCATGTCTCAGTGTTTGGATCTTTCGATTTGTTTTGATTGAATAATTGATGGGAACAGCAAATACTAAATCAGTAATAAATTAAATATTAATTTTTCGATTCGATTATAAGTTTGAATAAATAGTCGTTAACTTAATTATCAAATGAGTGAAACATAGATCGCACGGAATATATATTAGAATTAGTCCTTCGATTACAAAAGTATATACAGATTAGTAATTAAGCAAAAGCCGGAACTTTACTGATCCAAAAGCTGTGGTAATGGCAGCAGAAAAGAAGAAAAAGAGAATAAACTTTTAGCAAAGAATATAAGACTTCTTTGACTTAAGATAAGAAGAAATTATCAATAAATCAGAGATTTGTCCCCAATTTTTAGAGTATTTTAATTTAAACAAAAGTAATGAGGAATACCTGACAAGCATTCCATTTGATCCGTCGGATACAGCCCTGGGATTGATGTTAGAATCATTGTGACACCGATCAGTTTGACAGCAGGCGTTCATTTTCTCTGTGCTTACAGTTTGGGACACAAAAGCCGTATTTATATTCGAATATTTGGCCTAAAATTAAGCAAATCATTGCAATTAATAACTGAAAGTATGTCTGAAGTCTACCATTTGTTGCTGTAATAAACGAATAGTTCTCTCTTTTTCTTCAATTATCTGCTGCTGTAAAACAATTTGACGCTTAAGATCCAGATTTTCAGACTTCAAATCAGGTGACTCTTCTTTGGAATCGATGACATCATTTTCTGCGATCGACAACTGATTATAGAATTTATTTGGAGAATAATTGCTATCAAAAGGATTCAGTGTTTCGGCCTTTCTTTCAATAAACAAATAATTAAAATAAAATTCAAACATTAGATTTGAATTACGTTTTGAAGTAAGCCATGGAGTCTGAAAAGTAGTGTCTTTATGCCAATTAAGTCTTGAGAGGCGGCTCTAAATGATTGAGAGTCCAAACCAACGGAACCGTCTGGCATTTCAACTAAAGATAGAGGCCTAGGCTTTCGGAAAGTTGTTGAGCTTGCTACTAATGTCGAAGTCGAAGAAGCCGTAGATAAAGAGTTGTTGGGAGAGGAAGGCGTTGGAGGTGACACACATAAGTCTTGCTTTGACATAAGTCCCTCTAATTCATTGGTTAGGCTCTTCATTAAATCTTTTTTATCGATATTGGAGTTCAAGACTAACTCCGGCTGATCACAGATTTCGTCGTCGATGAGGAAGTCTCGGTTATCGGCTTCACTGTTGGCACCGACACTACTAATACTGTGATGTTCGGGCGAAGTCTCCACCGGTTTATCTTTTGTGTTACTATTTTTATTATTATAAGTGAGTAAATGCGGTCCCAATTCTCTCACTCTTTGAATACTTTTGGGCAAAAATGTATTTTCGTTAGACTTTTGATTCATATTATCATTTGTTTGAGTTTTTGTCACTTCATTGCGAGTGATATGGTTTTGATTTAAAGACTTATTTAAAGCCATGTTTTTTATTGAAGAGTTCTCTGGTTTTATATTTCGAAAATTTGATTCAAACTCTAACTTCGGTTTAAGGAATGAATTTGAAGGAATAGATTTAAATTTTTGGTTAATATTCTGACTAAACATCGGATTTAATACATGATTTGATTGGTTTGTGTTTTGGGGTTGAAATTGCATTTTATTACTCAAAGCATTTGGTCTCTCATATGGTTTATTATTGACACCCATTCCGTAATAGTATGGTTTGATTTGACGTAGATTTGGATCACATCTCGGATTTGGGCTCTTCTTATCTGAGTATTGTTTAAAACGGCTTTCGATATCATTCGAGGCATTAATTTTATGATTAATCGCAGTGTCGGTGCTATGACTAGAAGTGTAGACAATATGTGCAGTTTGAGGTCGGGGTAGACCTGACATTTGAGTCGTGTACTTAATACTGGTTCCATATGACTCGCGATTAATTTTGGGCGCATTTCTCTCAACTGAATTCATATTCTTATTCTTAGTCTCAGTTTTGGAGCCGACGTTACCATTCAAACGATCGCTGATTATTGAAGAGCTGTTTGGGCAAAGTTTGACTTTTCTGGGATTTGATGAAAAATTAATGGGAACGGGAGGAGTCGGTGTTCTTGACTTTACAGACGGCTTTGGAATTGAAGGCTGCGGTCGACTACTCATAGACGCTGAAGAAGACGTCGATTTAAGTGAAGACTTCGACAAATTGAGGCTACAGTCAGAGCTGATTGAAGTGGTGCTCGAGTTGTCGAAAATCATAACTTTGTTGACATCGACGGACGCATCATATCTATGGGTCTTATATTTGTTTAAAACAAACTCTTCCGATCGCTTGGGAACCACTCTATTATTTGAGAGGGATTTAGAGGGAACAGGGATTTTGTTGCGATTCGTCTGCGAAGACATCGATTTGTCTGTTCTGTCGTTTGTCTTATCGAAACTCAAATTCTCAAAACTGGACGACAATTGATTGCAATTCAACTCTTTATTAGATATCACTTTGTTTTCAGTTTGAGGATACTTTTCGCCGACAAATGTCTTCACTTTTGGATCAATCGGCGGATGATTTGCAGAAATAGACTTAGAGCCCAGACCTGAATAGCAGGTTCCCATCACTGCCAGTGATTACATTTAGACAATTGATCCAATGATTCCATAAATTAGTTGTCAAATGATTTTTCAAAACCATAGCATTTGTAAAACAATTAATCAAATGTTAAACACTTTCTATTAATGTTTAAAATCGTTTAATACTTTTATTACTCAATACAACAAATAATACTATAATTTGACAAAACATTCAAATCTATTGCACTTATTATTAATTAAAAGATTATTAATAATCCAAATAAATAAAAGTTATTAACAAATAAGTGGTTATTAAATGTCAGCTTTTAATCAAACATTTGACGCAAACATTGATGTGTTGTTATGTCTGTCGTCACAGACTATCCATTCATTGGACAAAACATTAAAACCATTTATTGAGCGTTACTTTCAAACCATTGAGAAAAAAAGAAGCAAGATTCAATATTGTTAAGAGATTGCAAGAATATTCTTTCATTTATTTTATTGCTTACAATACATGTATGGAAAACAGTCAACTTCTCACTTCAACCCTATCCTTATTAAGTCCTCAAAACTTTTGGCATTAATTAATTGCAATTATAAATGAACCCTAACCTATGTTTCTATGATTATACAAGATTAATCTTGTAGGAGCACAGCTAGACTAATTAAAAACAAATGTCAACTATTTTAACCTTTTGAGGCTCTGTTGACCTTTAAATCAGTTTAAGTATTAAATCATAATTTAAATTAATTTTGTTTTAAATCATTGAATTTCAGACAAATATGTGATTCTACTTTTGAAGAGACTATCTTAGCATTCAAGTTATAGTGGGTACCCCTGGGTAGAGTCAAATTTCTCGAATCTATCATAATTGACCCTAGTCATAATCAAAATCATACGGTAGTCTAAGGTTTAAGTTATTTATATTCTTAAGATTGTCTAAAAAATGTTTCTAAAGATAACTTTAATTAAAATATCGCAAAAATATTTACAAATATTTGTTTATTAGAAAAACATTTTTAAAAATTACATTCGAATAAAAGTTTATTAAAACGGATATAAACTAAACATTTGGTTGTATTTGAAGGCTATTTAAAGAGTTGTCTTTGATTTTGATACAAATCATGGCTTTATTCCATGGCGTTTGTAAGTTAACTATTTTGAAGTCTTCGTTCAAATGTTTGACATTCGCGGAGAAGACAGCGATTAAACAAAATTTATTCAAATCTTTCATTTCATAAATAGGATTCCTTTCACATCTCATCTCAACCATTGAATTCAAGTGTTTTACAACAAGTTCAATTATTTCTTTGACAGTAGTCTCAACAGTCACCTGAAGCTTAACACTCGTTCCAAGAGGGAGTCCGCAGTTGTAAGCAATGTAGACTCGAATGATCGAGGTCAAATTGTCAATATCACTTAACTCATTGGTTTCATTGATTGTAAAGCGATTTGTTATAATTGGAGGCCTATAGGCGTTAGATTCGTTGTCGTCATTGTTAGGTCTGAATGAGTAATGACTTGAGTCAAACGATTCACAAATATTTGGCAAAACTATCGGACGAAACACATTATCACTAAAATGTTTTTCGGATTCATCTTTGAAATCAGTATTTGATTCAAACCATTCGCTTATATCAAAATTGTTTTTCAACAACTCATTAGATAAATGGATTGATTGACTGGTTCTTTGAGTGAGAGCTCTTTGGCCTCTTGTGCCGTTAGGCCGAGTCGAGCCAATCATGAGTTTAGAAGCGGAGACACAGCGTCTCATATCGTCGTGACTTTTCGGATAATAAGTTTCCGATTTATAGTCGGAGTTCATAAAATGTAGTGAATCTATGAGTGAATAGGAAGAGGAGGACGTATTTATCTTTAATTGATTGGTAAAATAATTGGTATCTATTGTAGAATCGTCTCGACTTGGCCTTCGACTCGTCGGGTGTGGGGGTGGACTCGAAAGAGGGGATTCATATGAGGGAGAGCTAAGATTGATTATTGGAATCTGAAAGAGTGATTCCTCGTCTAATAAAGCGCTACAATTGGTTAAGCAGTGATTGATTTGATGCAAAGATATGCCGTAAATGCTTTGTTTGTCCCTGGCAAAAGTCAATACATTCATTATCCAACGCTTTGAGCGCCAGAACTCGTCTAATAATGTCTGAAATTCCTGGAGTTTAGTCAATCGGGATTTGGTGGCCATTACTTCAGTTGAAGAAAACGCCTTTTCATTAAAACATACAAAACATACAAACAATTGTCAGACATTTTAAGAGAAATTAAATTAAATTGTATTTTGTAATCAGAGTAAATACTGACCTCTCTCTGTGCCTGTTGTGCCACCAGAATATCCATTTCAAGAATGGCTGATACTCTTGAATAGCGCGAAACAAATGTTGTCTGATATGTATTCAAATTGACTTTAATTGCAAATAATAAGAAATATAATTAAAATTAACTCTAAATTATGCTAGAGCATTCCTAGTTAAAGGTCTTACTCATTTCAAATGTTCTCAAAGGAAGATATATAAGATTGGAAATCGGAGGCAATTCATCCTTTTGGCCAAATATTGAGCAAACATTTTCAACGGGAGGCAAAAGTAAAACAAAAGAGACGTCAGAACTGAGTTCTATGACTTCGATGTCATAAATCCTATGGTTTTGTATTTCATTTTCTGGTGTTTTCATTGAATTCAAAAGAAAATTCGCAGATTTGCCGATGAGTTGCAATACTTTGATTTCTGATGATTCTGAGCCAATCGTCAACTTTTGCTCATTTGAGTTAAGAGTGCTTTTTAGACAATTCCACTCCTGTTTAGAAACGTGTGGATTCTCTCTGATCTTGATATGAGGAATTACATTAGGGTTGTGCTGAGGCACTACAATACTCATAATTTCAACAGAAGTCTTAAGTTTAACAAATCCCAAATATAAGCCTCGAGGCAATGGGTTATTACATGCCTTGTGATAGCACACCATTTCCTGAATAAAATTGATTTTTAAAAACTGAAATCTTAGAAAATCTAATCCTTTAAAAAGTAGAGCTCACCTGCAAAGAGGAAAGCAGTATATCGCCGATAAG
>JAQIYB010000375.1:0-12252 GCA_034699325.1 Oribatida sp. Gr-Ori-00743 | reverse complement strand
ATGGGTTATTTACCAGTTCTTACAAATTCTAATTATCTAAACTGCGTGGTTAAAGTGTGCTTGCTAATATGATTATTTATTCAATAATAAGAGATAAAAAGTAGTAATTGTTTGTTGAAAAAAAGTAAACATTTTTTGTTGAGAATATCCTTTAAGTTATCGTTTATTGCGATTCTTTGAGACATAATTCACGGGATTTTGATATCACTTCCAAATCCTATTTTCAGACAAAACAAAGTTCGGATAATTTTTAATAACAATTGTTTTCATGAAAAACGAATTTATTCCGAATTTTAAATCTTATCTCTTTCTTAACGATTCCTTGAAAACTAGATTTAGGACTTTATACCCTTGCACTATTAATCACCACAGAATTGGCCAGAATTGCGACAATGTCTTCGTAGACACACTTACCACTCTTGACAAGCTAGTACAATTAGTTGAAGTGATTAACTCAAATCGTAAGATACCCTCAATTTTCACCTTTGATTTTAAACTCTCATCTCTTTGTGGGGTTCCTTCAAAACAAACTCTTAGGACTTTATACCCTTGCACTATTAATCACCACAGAATTGGCCAGAATTGCGACAACACCTACCACTCTTGACAAACTAGTACAATTGATAGATTGTATAAAAATGCATGCTCAAATCTGTTATGTAAGAAGGTCTCAATTTTCACCTTTTAAACACTCATCTCTTTGTAGGGTTCCTTCACTACAGTTCTTAGGTAATTACCAAGATCGTTTTCATTTGCATAGATTGCACTTTTATCGAGACATTGATATCACTTCCAGAATACCTCTTGAGATAAGCCATAGTTTCGGATAATAATTGTTTCGATGAAAAACAAGTTTTATTTGAAATTTCAATTCTTATCTCTTTTTTGGCGATTCCATGAAAACAAGTTCTTAGGATATTATCCCCTTGCACCTTTAACCAGACATTGATATCCCTTCCAAACCTCTTAAGATAAGTTTCCGATAATTTTCAATGACTTTTGCTTGGATGAAAAACAAGTTTTATTTGGAAATTGTTTACAAAAATTATAACAACTTTTAGATTAAATGAATTTATTAAACAATGAGAGGAATGGCGTTATCTTTCACTCTCCGGTAAGTCCTTATCGATGAACAACAGCTCCAAAAGACGTTTACAATAATCGAGTTCTTCTTCAAACTCCTCCTTTCCTTTCAGATCTTCTAACCTTTGCTTCAAGAAGTTCTTAAGACCCCAATCGCGGCGCCGACAGTCCTGTTTAGAGCGCTCGTGGACTGATACCAGAGCGTAAAGAGCTGCCAACAGGTGTTCGTGTGTAGAGTCGTGTTCGCCCTGAAGAGCGCCCACCAGTTGTGCCAAAACACCCAAATCGTAGAGTGAGTCACAAAATGATTGCTTCCGACAGAGAGAACTCATGAGGAATGAGGCTTTAATCCGGAGCTTATTGTCAATTGACAACGGATTGGTTGAGTCAATGGCTTTCAAGAGGACGGACAGTCCGTCCAGTTTTGATTCAAACAAGTGTTGGGCCCTATCGTTGTCCCGAATCAGACACGAAATGGCGTAAAGACTTTTGATTCGCACCGATTCGTTCGGATCCGTGTCTAAGAGTTTGACCAAAGGTTCTAACAAATTGTTGCCCAACGCGTAGGACTGACACTCGGCCTCATTCTGGACCACTTCTGCCAACAGTTCGCACGCTTTCGACTTAAGTATCTCTGACTTCGATTCGAGTAATGGTCGGAATATATCGAAACCACCGATTTTGTAGAAGTCGTGGGCGTTATCCAGATTTCCCGTCTGGTCTATGAGTGTGTCCATCGCTTCTTCCATCTTCTCGATGGTCTCGAATGAGAGCAATCCGTCGGCTGTCCTCCCATTTAACCCGTTTCTGATAATATCAATGGATTTGACCATCTCTTGGATGACATCAGTGGTCATACTTTGGAGCACATTTGAGAGCCACTGCCGCCGCTCGGGATCTAATGGCCGTAACTCTTGAGATGTGGACGAAGGCTCCTCATTCGTGGCATCCATACAGAGCCGAAGTAAACCCTGAACATCACGTGGCTGTCGGGGCGGTTGGTCTGATCCGTCGGACATTTATCTTAATTTAAATTAGACTTTAGTTTAAGTTTTATTTACAAAATATTTGGTTGTTTTCAATGCGATGAAAAAGTAGTGAAAAAGTAGTCACGGATTGGCTTTTATACCAAAAGAGACGAATTCTTCGCGAATTTTCCAGAATTTTGGAGAAAACTCGCGAAAAGTCAGAGAAAAATAGGATTACATCAGAAAAAGCCCTGAGTTTAGTGAAGTGCACTGGTAGGGACACCTGGCGTTTAGGGCAGCACAGGTGCTTCCAGGCCTTCCCACATGATTTTGAAACTGGTTGCGCACATTGTCTCAGATTTCCGGTCCATTAAAGCACAGCATATCGTCGTTTGGCAGTCGATCCGATTTTTAGGTAAATTTATTGATTTAATTACTCTTTAATTGTCTTTTAAATGAAGTGATGATTAAGTACTCCAATAGATCCTTCTTATAACCACTGATGACTACTATTTAACTGATATTATCACTGAATTTACCACAAAATCTATGTTTTAAATGTGTTTCTAATCTATTGTTCATTTGTTTCAGTGAACTCTTGCCTATAAAGGAGTCCTTTAAAAGGACCTCTATTTGTACTTGGTCATCTGGATTTGACTTTAATCGCCGGTTTGGACATCAATTCGATGTCGAAATGAAAGGATAATTGACTAAAAATTTTGTTTTATTGCAAAGATATTAATGTTTAGAATCTTTTTGGTATACAATCGTATGTCTCGTATTTGTTCCAAACGTTTGGTCTCTTTTTGACCTCTTCTTTGACTATTGCTTTCGGTTTTGTGTCCACTATTTTGGACTCTTTGAGCGCATTGTTTCTGACGATGGAATGGAGTTCTTGTAATTCATTGATTTGACGCTTTTTGGCCAATATTCGTCGCGACAGGAAATACAGGTCCCGATTGAACTCAATCTTCTTCTTGGGATCAGTTATTCTCTCCAATTGTTTACTTAAATATTGTATTTCTCTAACAAAAGGCAAAAAAAGAGAGAAATGAGTCCAAAAGTTCGGCAAAAGTATGTTTTCGATGGATTACTCGCAGATATAGTCGTGTTCTTCGTGTAAGTCATACAACAGTTCTTTGATCTCATTGTCGAGCACTTGGGTTTTGAACGTCTTGTCGATTATCTGTCGGCCCATCACTGGATCAGTACATAAGGGGTTGTGTTGTTTGAGGCGAGAGATCTCAAGCTGTCGATTGGCGATCACTGAATAACTTCTCGAACTCTAGAAGAATAAGACATCTTTGAGAAGGGATTCTATATTTTAGGACATTGTCTCACACTTGTTCCCAGAATGAATGGTATGTTTAGGTCTCTGTATTGCAGATGGAAATGTCTGGACGGAGCGCTTCTATGGTTAATGGCGTCTAAAGACATTGATTTCGATATCTGTTGATTGTCAGCTGTTCTCACCCTTTGTTTAATGGCATTAATCGTTGCCTCGTATTTGGCATCGATTCTGTTGTCTTCCGACCGTTTCTGGTCTTCAATGTCCGCGAATCTGGTTTTAGTCTTCGATGGACTCTTCTTTTGGTCCGTTTTCGGAGCCGAAGTCTGTTCCATATGTTTGCGGTCATTGGTCTGACTTTTGACACAATTATTGGCCATTAATTGCATCGAAATATTCTGTAATTGAGTTTCGATTAACTTAAGTCTCGTATCAATCAATTGATTGTTCAAATGGTTGGACGACTTGTGACCACAAATCACAGGTTCGGGACATTTGTGCGACTTATTGTGTCCTCGGATGTGATGATCACCAGATGGACCCGACGTACAACAGTTGTGCTGTTCGTTGGCCACAGTCTTAGCCGAGTGGTGGCCAAAAAGGGCCGATTTCTCAATACTCGTCGCATGTCTTTGAGGCTTATCTTTGAGTTTGAACTGAATTTTCCTCAAAGCGTTCAAAAGTTTTTCGCCTTCAGTGGACACCATTCCGACGGCTATCGGTTGACCAAACTCTTGGAAACTGGACTCAGATATCGATGACATTCGTAGTGGGAGTCTGTGGTCAGACAAATGATGTAAACAATTGATTGACTTAAAGGGCAAATCGATTATCAATATATGGCACACAAAAGCTCTTCAGTTGAGGAAAATTGTTTAAAAATAAACAAACGTTTGATTGGTTTAGAAATCAGACAATGAGTTCAGTAATAAATAAAGTCTTGAAATTCACTTTTACTAGAATTGGATTTTGGCAGTAAAAACAATCTAGGTCATGTTAAAATGCAAGATAACTTTGAATTTGAATGAATAACTGTGTGTTCTTTAAGAATTATCACGATATTCAGCACGGGATATATTGGAAGAGGGTCATTTGGTTTTTTATTCCTCACGCACTTTATCCATGACTTGAGTAGAGGTCTCTCATATAAGAATAATCCGTAATTTGATCTAGCTCTTTAAAGCTAGTTTTCTTGGTTAAAATTCCATGTTTTATATCATCTATAAAGCAGTACTGTTGTATAATCCAAGTTAAATTATGTTTATCAAGGTGTTTTCGTGCAAAAATAGTAAAAATCGATTGTAAACCGGGTCAGTCTCTACTCATTTTAAATATTGTTTATCAACAAAAACATTGACTTTAAAAGTCTGCTTCACTTCGAGTCTTATCACTCGATTTGACTCTGATTTCAATGACAGAGTCTTTGCATTTGACGTGATTTCAATCATGTCTTACGTTTAGCTCTTAATTAAGATTTTAATTTTGTTTTTCAATTATTGTTTTACCATTTTTTCGTAAAAACTGTGTCCAAAAACAGATCAATGAATTATCAGTTGTCGTGGAAGTGGTTCTCATAACAGAAGTGATATTTTAGACAAACAGAAACCATAGAAGTCTTATCTCTTGAGTTGGCCTTAAAATTAGTGATTAAACAGTTTTTTAGACACAATTTTATGTGATTTTGTCCGCAAAGATGTCTCCGATCAGTAGATTTGATTCTTTATATCGTAATATATTGCTGTCCAAGTTCTTCACCAAAGGATGGGGTGATCCCGAGTACATGAAAAGGTCAGTCGCTGGACAGTAGTCTCAAGACTTGCATTCTTGAGATCAAAGTTATAATTAATGATCGGTTTGTTAACCGATTTATTCAAACATTTGATACAATCCTTTGAACTCTTTTTGTCTCAAAGATATGTCTTTCAAACCATTAAAGTGTTGGCAAAGAATCAAAACTTTTTTATCGATTTATTTTTAGACATTTGTTTACAAAAGAGTTTTGAAATTCAATTAGTTTTGTCTTTGATTTGAAAAACAAAATTCAGAATCACTTTAAATATAGATTTTGATATTAAATTGACCCGGCGTTACAGTTTAGCAAGGTTGTTTAAGGCCGAGCGCTTCTATATTGTATTCTAAGTTCTTCTAATTTTCGGTTATTTTGAATTAAAAGACATTTTTCTTGGATTTGATTCAAAGGATTTTCAAATTTCGTAAAATAATATCGAATCGAAACACATGTAAAGACTTGGTATCCTCTGAGCACCCGATTTATATCGACTCCCAGGTCGAGCACAACTCCAATTATGATGTGTTTGAGGGACACTTTATGAGTCCTTTAGTCCATTATCTTCCAGAATTGGTGCCCAAAGAGTCCCAAATCGCGAGATTTCAGTTAATATTACCCACAAATTGGAACAAATCGTCGAACAAAGGCTTAAAACCGCTTTGTCTTCATTTGGCCGGAACTGGAGATCACGTATGAGTGGCCATAATCTCGAACTTCACTCACAATTATTGTCTTAATTTACAGTATTATTGGCGAAGACGTACTCTTATGGCTAAACCATTGCTCAAAGAATATGGAATCGCATCCATTATTCTGGAGAATCCCTTTTGTGAGTTGTCTTTGAAAATATTTATGGAATAATTATGGTTTTCCTCGACAGACGGCTTTCGCAAACCTCCGGATCAGACCCGATCTAGTCTTAAGAATGTGTCCGACATCTTCATAATGGGCGGCTGTCTTATACTCGAGTCGTTAGCGCTTCTCCATTGGTGCGAACGTATGGGTTTCGGTCCTCTCTGTCTGAGCGGCATCTCAATGGGCGGACACGTAGGCTAACCATTAAACTCGAGTTGTGTTTAATTGATCTTGATTAATAGAACGCATCACTGGCGGCAACCAATTGGCACAAACCCATTGGTATCGTTCCCTGTCTTTCTTGGACAACAGCCTCCTGTGCTTTCACTCAGGGTTTGAATTACTCTCACAATTAACGCAATTCCTCTAAATCTCATTCTCAGGTGTTATGACGGGTTCTATTCCGTGGAGTCTATTAGAAGAGGAATACCACTCCTATGGAGAGGAATACAGGAAAGAGATTAAGAATTTGATTCATTCGCCAGAAATCGTAAGAATACGAAGAATTGGACTGATTTTTGTCAAACCTATAGTTTTTCCCCCAAAAGGATAGGATAATAAACCCGGCGTTCGATGCGGGAAAGCATTTCGCGAAGACGTTCCCTAAAATGTTTGATTCGATACTAAACTCGGATTTCATTAATTATTTCGGCGCCAAAATAGTCAATAAAAGTCCAAATAATAATCAAAACAACGGAACAAATAGTGAGACAAAAGAGGAGACAATGAATAATACGTTGAATTTTATGCGCGGAATAATGGATGAGTGCACACATTTGGCCAACTTCTCAGTGCCGGTCGATCCCGAACTGGCAATCATTATAAATGCCACTCATGACGGGTATGTCCCGCGACAGAACGTACAGCCGCTGACAAATATCTGGCCAGGCTCTCATGTCCGATATGTCGACGGCGGCCACATATCGGCCATTCTTTTCAATACCAATGTCTTTAGGTTTGTCTCAATTATCACAGAATTGAATGTTTAGACTCTTTTATTGATTCCGTGTTTTAATCGAAATTATTATTATTACTGTTCGATAGGAAAGCCATCGCCGATGCGATTGATATGACTGCGCAGAGATATTACGGCACAAGTCTTAACGAGCGTTCAAAGTCTAAGAGTATTAAAGTTTAGGACTCTTTTTGTTAAGATTTACTCAAATTGTTTGTTAAGAAATTGTTTTTCAATCATTTGTTAGGACTTATTGTTTAACGAAATGACGAGAATTCTCGATATTTATAGACATTTATAGATTTTTAACGCGTTTTTCGAATAAATCTCTCTTTTATTTATGTCTATAATCACTGACAGCGATAACAAGTGAACAATCTTGGTCATTTATGTATTATAAACTAGTTGTTGTGGTATAATGAGTAAGGTCAATCCAGTAGAAGATGAATAACGGGATGAAATTCAAAAGCGCATCGATTTGGAAGACAAGACTCGGAAAGAAATCGATTGAGAACTGAAACATTGTATTCAAGAAATAGGACTCAATTGACGGGGAAAGCAGTTCCGACGCTCCCAACAGAGCGAAGATTTTGCCACTTTCCGACTCCGAGGCTATTTTCGATAATAAAGAGCGTATAGACAATGAGGCCATATATCCACAGCTCCCCACTAAGAACAAGAGGTAGACTCCCAGCGGACGGGTTATGGAACCTATGCAGATGTCAGACAAGGATATAAAGGTTAACCCAATTATTCCAAGAACACCGTCCCTCAGTTTGAGACGGGCCGAGAAAATGAGCGAGCATATGGGTAGGAGACCAGCTTGCACAATTGAAGCTAAGCTCTTGATGTTACTCCATTCCATGGCATTCCACTGATAGACTTTCTCCGTGAAAGGGAACAGAACTGCGTTTGCTTTGGCTTCGGTCAGCATAAGAATGTTCATCGCTAAGTATAAGAGCCATATCTTAGCCCTTCCTTTGTTGGGCCGCACTTTGACTGCCGTTTTGAATATGTCTTTAAAGTTCTTAATGTTAAACAACTTCGAGAACTCAAACGTATCGGACATTTGTCCGGTTCTGTGGGAACCGTCCGTTTGTTTATCAATTTCTGTGATTTTATTCTCATTGATGTCTATATTTTGCTTTTTATTCTGTGCTTTCTTTTCGTTGATTACAACTAATATGTAAATCAATGCAATGATAGAACAGCACAAAGAGAAGAGGAACACCCGTTCGTAGTGATGTATATTGCCTTCCGAGTGATAGTTACCGCTTCCCAATAGGAGGCCACCGATGTATATACTCAGGGGTTTCCCTATGTAAACAGCAAGCTCAAACGATGTGAACTTGAGAAAACGGTATTCCTCCGATGAATTGTTGGACATAAAGCTAAAGACAGCCATCCAGACAACGCACCACCCGCCCACTATCACTGGCGGTACGTATGCGAAGAGCACGTATATTATATCTAGGTAATTTTGGAATTAAACATATGAGTAAGATATTAGCAAGGTGAATCACATACCCCACTCAAATTTAACAGAATTGAGGAGTAGTAGGGAAAACCAGCCCACATAACCCAATGCTCCCATACAGAGCACTATTTTCCTGGCGTGGATGTAGCTGTCGATCCAGGAAGCGATGAACAAGATGAAAAATAGACCAGGTAGAGTTGAAATAACTGTGGTGTAGGTTAGATACTGAGCGACATCTCCCAGTATTTTGTTTGCGATCTCATCCGAGTCCTCACTTTCCTTAGCTTTGCTCAGTTCTATGCAATAGAGTCGCGACTGATTGTATTTATTGATGCAAAGTTTGTCCTGGATCAGTTGTGTCCGAGATATTTCACACCCGTTACTACTCATAATATATAAGAGAATAAACGGTTCGATGTCTATTTGCTTGAACATTATTTTCACCAGGGCTAGTTTGTCACTAAACCAACCCATTATGGAATCGATTTGTTCTTGTTAACACTAAAATAAGTTGCTAGATTCAAATTAATATAATAGAATAATATTTATTTCACTGAATTTTAAGCTCTTTTCAACTATTAATTGTACTGGGTGGTCCAATTTAAAATATTTTAGGAGCAAACAAATCTATTATTTTATCGATAATTATGTCCCAGGTGACTTTTTCCAATTATTATCAGAAAAAGATAAAATTCTTACAAATTTTCAAACGATTTAATGTTTGACTTAATCTGTAATACAATGACTATTGTGTTAAACGATTAGTTCGAGTGGAAAGACCCTCACAATTATCACAAATGTTGGGTACTTGTACCTGGGCAATTGTACTTCTTTGACATTTAATAATTTGATTATTATTTCGATTAAAAACTTATTTTTCACGAAAATTTGAGAATTTGTCAACAATTGGTGCAAGCACATATTTAAATGCTTAACATCGAGGGTACTATAAATTGGAAAAATATTTTCAAATAAAAACGGTTAGACTTAAACCAATTCAACAAAAATCAAAGATTTTCATAACTCTATTGAAAGTCATATAAAGTAAACGACTGAAAGATGTGTTGTATTTGTAAAAAGTTTTAAAAAATTAATTTATTGAATAATTTAATGAATAAATAATTTTCAATGAATTCGAGTTAAATCGATCCAAATGTATAAAAAAATGAGCAAGAACATTAGATTAGGTTAGATTGGGTAGGGTTAGGTTAGGTTAGGTTAGGTTTGTTTGGGTTAATTTATACACTTTAGAATATGACTATAATATCGAAATTTCGTCCGATCTTCAAGTGTCCAGAAATCTGATTTTATTCAAATGTATTTAAAATGATTTTCAGTTAAGAATAAACAGTCATTTGATTATTTGTTCCCAATATTCAGATTAAGTGATAAACAATTAATTTATTTAATAATTTAAAGTTCAATGAAATTATTGATTCAAATGTATACAAAAATGGGCAAGAACATTAATTCTAATTTCATAATAATATTGAACAAGAATCTAGAAAAGTTTTAAAATCTTTTTTTGTGCACTCCTTTGCATGTAATAGTCAAAATTAAGCAAGCAAGTTTTGTTTATTCATCTCTTTTCTCAATTCCGACGACAATATCACCAAAATTTAGACTTATTTTTAATATTCCGACCTTTAAAGGGATGTGAGTCCTCTCTGTTACCACAAATCGGAATTTGTTGATCAAATGAGCGGTGGCTGTCTTGGCCTCCATTAACCCAAATCTCATTCCCACACAATTTCTGGGACCCAAACCAAACGGCATATATGCGTAAGGGTTGAGTTTATTCCTGTTTTCAGGCATAAATCTATCTGGGTCCCATTTCTTAGGCTCAGAATAGTACTCAGAGCTGTAATGAATGGCATAACAATTAAAACCAACATTCATTCCCTTCGGTATTGTAAGTCCGGTATCGCCTGAATTCAAGAATAATAAGGAATAAGTAAATAATTATTTGATTGCAAACCAAGTTTGTAATCTTCAGAAGCCATTCGTCCGAGTACGGGGATGGGCGGATACATTCTAAGTGTTTCCGCAATACAGGCCTCCAAATAAGACATTTTTGCGAGCATTTCGTAACCAAATTCTCCATCAAATCGTTTGATCTCTTCGTACAGTTTTTGCTGACATTTTTCATTCACAGCCAATGAATAGAAGAGATGTGAGAGAAGGGAAGCCGTCGTCTCATATCCGGCAATGAAAAACAAGAGAGTGTTGGCCAAAACCTCATCCTCGGTGACATCAATTTGTGCTTTTCTACTATAATTCTCTTTTGTTTGCGAAAATATTTCTTCAATTTCTTCCTCTTCTTCGTCATTGTCTTCGGTTTCTAATGACTTATTCTGAGCGTTGATCATTAGCTGCAAATAGTCGTTATATTCGCCATTTCCTGTTTTGCGCCGATCGATAATTGAACGGATCTTTTAACAAATCAATTATAACAACGAATTTGAAGACAAAGAACTGACCGCAGATTTAAAGAATTGTGTGGCACCAGGGTCAACTGTTGAGAACTTGGTCCATTTGATAAGTTGCGGAAATATAGGCATAACCAGCATAGCCACCAACATCCTCCAACTACCAAGATGCATCAGCTTTTGTGCATTGATTACAAATTCGCTGGTCTTCTCCTCGTTGTGAGTATCGATTTTGGTGCCGAAAGCACAGGTAGCGATCACATCCATTGTCAGGTTTCCCATCATTCTCTTCAAATCAATGTCCTCTTTATTCTGTGCCTTTTTTTCTAAGACCTGTTCCAAGCGTTGGACACAATCAACAATAATCGGATGCATTCTTCGCATTTTGCCGCTCGAAAAGGTCGGACTTATCTGTGAATACACTTAAAAGAGATATTTTATATAAACTCTTTTCCATACAATTGATCGCATTTTCTTCCACTCCTCTCCTTTTAAACTGAATAGTGATCTGTCTTTGTGTGGGTCCCCAATGGAAAAGAAAGAGGAAAGTCTATCGACAAAGACATGGAAATCCCTAATATTGATGTCTTTAAACAATTCGGGGTCAGCTATGGTCAGACCCGGACGACTTCCGAAAAATGTTCTAATTTAAAAGAAATAAGTACCAAGCGCAAAATAAAATAACTTCTCACCCTGTTAATTTTCCATATTTCTCATAGGATTTAATTAATACCTCTGGTATTGGGACGAAGAATATCTTGTAAATGGTTCCGAAGCCCACAATAGGTTTCGGGCCATCAATTCCGCGAGACTTCCAGTAATTGAAATTTCGGGTCAAATAACTAATTGAAAGGACATTTAAATTAAGCAAGGTTAAATTAAGATCTCACAAATAGAGTGCTACCAAACAAACCAAGAAAAGTGTAAATGAATTTAAACCGAAAAAGTCTAAGAAAAACATTTTTAACAAATAAGTGCGTAAATAATGGGTGGTATGCCTCCAACTCAAGGACAGTCCAATTGATCATTAAATAATTAGATGCCCAAGGTTATATCTAAAAGTAATAATTTTTAAAAACAGTTTTTTAATGCCTTTTGAAAAATAGTTTCAAGCCTTTCATATTAAGATTAGCAAGATAAAGTTAAAATGTTTATTATTACAAGAATCAGAATAAGCATGCACAAACAATATTGTAAATGCAGTGCAATTGTAGATTCCATTGACGACAAATACTTTGTGCCCGTGTTTTGCTTTCTCTTATTCCCATTGTGTAAATTTTTATTTGAAAATCTTAAAAATCTGGAAATCAAAAATCGGTGTATATTTATGTCCCCCATTCAGTTCAGAGGAGTGATTCGGTTGTTCCCAAATCTCAAGTATTTTCATTACTCATCCCTAAGAAGCATA
>JAQIYB010000374.1:0-12270 GCA_034699325.1 Oribatida sp. Gr-Ori-00743 | reverse complement strand
TGACCATTACTACTCTCATAACATGTTATGGCTATTTGTAAACCTAATTAGTGATTACTATTTAATTAGAAAACCATTTTCAAATGAGAGATATAACAAATTGAACTAGATAATCGTATTCAAATCGCTTTGTATAATGGATTTGATTTTTGATGTTTCAAACGAAAAGAAATGCGAAAAAATCAATTTCATTGCAAAGGCTATAGATTTGAATTGAAACGAGTGTTCAGTTTTTATTTGGGAAAATGTTTTGAATGTGTTTTGACTGCATTTGAGTTTCATTCTGTGCCATTCTGTGCCTCAAAGCATTTATTTCAACTATCATTTTATGACTTCTTTCGGTTGTGTCGCACATCGCGTCCGAAACAAAAACAAATTCATAAGAGTCTAATCCCTTAAGATATAAGACAGCAATTCGTTGTCAATGCGTTCCACGAAATGTATTGTTCGTGAGTTCGTATCCGTCAGACTATACCAGGAATTTGTTGCTCGGAATCGCATTTAATTCGGAGACTTTATTCCCAACACATCTCCAAACGATTTCTCCAAATTATATCACATCAAAGCTATTTTACTTTTATTCGGCTCTTGCAAAAACTATCAAGATTCAAACTAAATCAAAATTGGATCTAATCAAGTATATGATCACAAATTAGTTCATAAAACACAATCTTCTCTATTATTATCAAATCAAATGAATTGAGTGTCGCATAGGTCTCACTGTCGACAAAAAGGACTCAGTTGTGACAACTCAATCAACTCAATAACTCAATGCATGAAAAGGTTCTTTTAAGAAAATACATTTCTAATAGATAATAACTATACCAAGGGCAATATTTCCATTTGATAACTTGTTTTATTGAATAAGAATTAAAATGTTTATTAGATGTAAAATACCTTGATAGTGCACCAGTATTCTCCCTGGTCATTATTGCGATGAACATTAGTGATATGTAGTTTACCGCCGACCCCATTAACGATTGGCTCGATTTTCTGGCGGTGATTGACTGGTAATGTGTTTGTGTTGTGCTGCCATACGATAGACTCAATGGGATAGGCTATCACTGGACAACGCACTGATATGGAACGACCAGAAACAACAGTCAAACTGTTATTATTAATATTTGTTGCCACTGATGAAGATGACAGCCATGACTGACGAAGTGCTGCCGGCCCCAACACATTGACTCGTCCTGTGTAAGAGGACTGACCCGCGTCGTTAACGGCTACGCATCGATACTTCATATAAATGATAAAATGAGCGAAATTAATAGGATGTCATTTTATGGCACTCCTCTCACGCTTTCTATTAATTGTTTAATATCTGAGTCATTCACTTCCAAACACAACAAAACCAATACTCTATTATTCTGTGAAAATATAATTGAGCTTTCTAATTTTCTCGGATATAATCCATCAAAATTCAAGGGTTTATTAATTATTCAAATTCTATAAATAAATTAAATTCAAAATTTAAACCAAATTAAAGTTAAGCCAAAATTCTATTATTTAATCTTTTATTAATAGTCTATTGTGAGGTATGAGTGACACAAACAGATAACTCTCGAAGAATAGCTTTGCAAAGATTTATGACTAAAATATTTTCATTTATTAGACATTCTTTCGAAATAATAACAATGAAGTGATTTTCATCAATGAATTGATTAAAAGAAGTGCTAAAAAGTGAATTAACTTTTATTCTCTATATTTAAGTATATTCTGTGAAACAGAGAGAAAAAGTACATTCATTTGAGTCAATAGAAGTGCAAATGGAATAAAAATAAAGAGAAGAATAGCGTTAATGGTATTGATCTTCAATAGAAAGTGTGATATCTATTTAAAACGGTGCTAATCGAGTGCACAGACCGAAGTCTAACTAATGTTAAGACACTTACGTCTCCGCCATCTATAACACGTGCGGCACTTATATTAACAAAACTAATCACATGTCCGTTATGTGTGACATAATCTCCGAGACGATATCGGGCGGACACACCATTAATGCTGTGATCATCCAAATACCATTTAATCTGAGGCAATGGCGATGCAGAAGCGGCACAACGCAGTGATATAGAAGAACCGGACTCTACTATCATCTGGTCTTTGAAAGTATCTAGCATAATTGGAGCGCTATCTCCAAGTTTCAATTGAGCGCTCGCTTGTGACGAGTCGTACTCCGACTGAACCACACATTGATAACAACCTATTGTTCGCCAAAAGAATCAAAATCTTCATTCAAGTGATTCGACTCTTCAAATGTTTATAACAATTGAGTCAAACAATAATAACCTCAAAGACTTGTCTAAAGAATAATAGTTTCAAACAATTATTTAAATAAAATTTGTTCCAAAGTCTCAATAAATGAGACAAAATGTTTGAGTCATTTAATCGCATATTAAGTGTAAAATCTCTATAACTTAACGAATTAGAGAATAGATTTTAAATTGATATCTGATTTCCTTTAATCACTAATTTATGTAAACTTTTAGATCACATATTTAGCATAAATTACTGTCTATTTTTCTAAACAAAAGTTTTATGAATCGCTTTTAGACATACATAATGTATGTTAAAATGTGAGAAAAAATATTCTGTGCTTCAAATCTGTTTTCATGGTTTGTGTTATCAGGAAATCTCTAATTAGCGAATCGGTTAATTATTAAAAAGTCAGAATTCTTTGCAGAACACAATTTGTAAATATTAATTATGTAAATGGTTATTTAATTGCTAAATGTTCTAGTTTATATTCATTGAAATTCTCAACTCTCTATTGGGAAGCAATGTATGGCATATTTTAATGCTTTACAACAAAGTATTCTTTAAGGGGTTTAATGAGGCTTTCATTATGAGAGACAAGTCTTTGAGTTATTACTAAAATAGAAATGTTTAATAAAAACGGTTTGATTGGAAAGAGTGTAATGTGATCAGTGATACGGACCGGCATCTTCTCTGATGACATTTCTGATATTGAGTAGTGTGGGCTCAATCAGGCGCACTCTTCCGTCATTGATTGCACCACTGAATGCATCGGTGATTAATGGACGGCCGTCTTTAAGCCATATCACATGAAAGTTGATTGGATTACCGGTTAAACTACAGTTAAATGTGGCGCTTTTGCCGATGTCGGCCACTAATAAGTCAGGCTCTATGTGTACAACAATAGTAGAAATGACCATCAATTTGATGCCAACTTTTTCTTCTCCAACAGAATTATTTGCCGCACAAATCCATTTGCCTGAATGGTGTGCCATAACCTGATTGATAATCAGAAAGGAGTCGTATATATGCATGTGTTGTGTCGACACAATCGGTGATATGAGACCGCTCTCGTCTTCTTTATACCATCTGCTCAGTTGTGACATATATTGATAATCAAAGACGAAAAGTGTGTTTCCACACAACAATTGGACAGAATGTCAGTCAGAATAGAAAATAAGAAAATGTTTTTTAGAGAAAAAAGCCTTCAAATGATTGATACGTTTGTGTTAATAAATATTGGAAAGAATAGCACAAACCTGTATTGAGACGAAGGCCAGGCCTGTGCCACACAAACCAATTCAACGCTATCACCAGCCCATGCCTTAACTGATGAATGGCTCCAAATTCTTGGAGCGATACCTCCGTGTGGTTCTGTTGTGATATTGAAATTAATTCCTAGGTTACATTCTCTCATATATTTTATTCTAAATTAAGTGATGTCCAAAATTTAGCTCATTTTTAGCATATCTAATGTATGACAAGTTTTAAAAATATGAAATCAGCACAAAAAACAGATTCTTATTTACTTCTAATTAATTTTTATGGTTTTCAGAAAATTTTGACTCATCTCTAAAAAACTTTATTTGAGTTTTAAGTTTTTCTAAGTAATAAACAAATATTTGTTTTCTCTTTATATAAATAATAATTTAGTTAACCTAACAAATAATAGGAAATAGACATACCGGTCACTATGAACTGTCCGGCCACTGAACTGATAACGAGCTCATGAGTCAATTGATGGCGGGTTTGACATCTAAACAATCCAGAGTCCAATTTGGATGAATTACGAATCAATAATTCACCCGAAGATAAGATTGAATAACGAGAATCTGTTTGTAATTAAGAAATGTTTTTAATGAGAGGAAAGATAGACCTAAAGGGGATTCAAAAGGGGTCTCAACAGTAACTTAGTGCCCAACAAAATTATTTGATTAAAACAACAATAATTTGACTTTTGATCAAACATTCAATTAAATGTGAATAACAATTGAATAGAAGTGAGAGACAAACCGAGTATTTTCTTATTAAATGAGAGCTCACAACACATAAACACAACGCAATCCTCGAATACTAATAAGGAAATCACTTTCCGGTGTTTTGTAGTCAGAAGATAAACCATAAAACTTTACATCAAATGACCACTTATTTCAAGACATTATAAAAACACAAAATTTCATAGTTTTATGCGAATCAAAAATCATATTTATAAAATAAGCTTGGGCAAAAATTAGAAATTTCATTTGTGAAAGATAACAAAAACCAATTCACATATGATTATGTTTAGAATCCGGATCAATCTGGTAAATTGGTGAGCAGATGATCAATGAGACGAAAGTAAATTAGCATTACTTCAATGAAACCAAAACATAAGGCTTTCCAATCATTTCACTCAAAGCGTTCGATAAAATGCTTGTTATTCTAACTTTTGTTTTACTCAAACAAATGAATCCTTAATTATATGCTTAACTCGTTATGTGTTTCAATGTTTGCATTTTTCAAATTTAATATTTATTTCAATAAAAGGATTGAAAAATAGAATCAAAAAAAGGCAAATATTATACAATATATTCAAATAGAATTGCATTGGATTTGAAAGAAAAATATAATTCCAAAGGATATCCGGAATTCCTTTTTTGTGTCAAAAACTACATATAATATAAATTTATATATCTATTGGTGTATATAAAGATATCCATAGCGTATATGTGATGTCTATTGTAGATTATATTCGGACCAAATGAATAATAGGGTAACAATACGTGAGAGTAGTCTCGCGTGTATAACAAGCAATGGTTGGCACAAGAAATTGGTCGCTTCCTTCGTCTTCCGTTCTTTACGAGCAAAAAGTTCCTAATTTTTTTGAGATCGACTTTTATGCCAAAGTGTTATTCATCTTTGGATCTACACTTTCCTCAGGGAATCGCAATATCGTTGGATAGTTTAGCTTTGAGCACAAGAATGTGAGAAACATAATAACGTGCCCTAAAAGTTGAGAACTGATAGAACTGTTCCCAAAAAGTAACATAACTATGAAACAGAGGCCGTATTGGATATACATAGAGATAAAGTATGTGAGAATAGCATCTATTACATCCATTACAATATTTATCAATCGATTACTATTAGTATTTGTGTGCAAAGCATAGCATCGCATAAATTAACATAACATAAGACTATTCGTAACCAAAGCCATACTATCACTACTGAAACGTTCAAATGAAGAATTTAAAAGCTTTTCATTTGTATTGTCCACTGATTCACAAATTGATAACTTATGGCAAACATTTCAACCTTTAAATCACACTTTTATATAACCAAAGAGCGGACTGAATGTGTAAAAGTATATGATATAGTAGTCCCGCCCTGGTTAAAAATCTAAATGCATTCAAATCATGTTTAAAACAGTTCAGGTTTAAAATAAAGCTAATTTTGGGAACGTATGACATGTCTGCAGAATATGGGGTTTGGGAACTCATATTCAATATTTTGAAGTTTTCATTAAAGGTTTTACGTTTTGATTGAATTTCTGTATGGATTTCCTTACTTTCAATGGGACTCAAGAACTGAGAGATTTTATGATTCAGTGTTTGAGTGCAATATTTTTGTGTTAACTCGAAAATTGTTGTGTAACTCAAAATGAATATTTAAAGAGTTTGGTTTGAGTTAAGTTGAGTTCAGTCGAAAGTTTGCTCTTTAGATATCAAAAATATCATTTGGAAAAAGGGATCAAATTTCTCTTCTTTAAAATTTTCTGTATTTTTATTCACTCAAATATGTATACAAATGATGATCGATAAGAACGAAGATCAGGAAAAATGTCAGAAAAGAGGAGAATTTCAAAAAATTCAAATACAGAGAACTTCTTCATCCGTTCAAATGTATAGCTATCCTATTCTCAAACTTATCCCTTCAAATGGATTTATAGGCAATTCTTTTAAAACAATTTTTTGTATTAGAATTTCAAATCAATTGAAAGGAATTGAGAAAAGGTTAAAATGAGTCAACTCTTCACTATTTCTAAAAACAGAACACATAAAGAAGGATATCAATGACTCTATTGAGTAAAGTTGTGCTCCAAATACAAACATTTATTCAATGATTTTTATATTTTTGGCTTAAAATTATCGATAAATAAACTGAAAAATAGAATAATTCATTTGAGAAGTGATTAAATATATTGAATAACTTATGGCTTAAAGTTGTTCTTCAAGTTTATGATAATGTTTTGAAATGTCTTAAAACTTCTGAATAGTTTGTGTAATGTATCCCTTGAGGCGATCCTTGGATAGAGAGATGTATTGAATGATTAGAGGAGAGCTGAAGAGATGATCAGCTCCAATATAACGCAAACATTTCTAAAGTATTGTGTTTTTGTGCATTTCTCGGCTCAGCCTATCATATGAGTCACTAGAGAAATGAGCGTCTCTTAAGTTGGCCTCTGATTGCATGAAAGGTCATAAATGTCTTTATTCAAAGTGAAGTCCGATTGTCTTATTTGTGAACGAAGTGCCACTAAAACAAAGTTTATATAACGAATACTTTCTTTTATTTTTATTAAATTAAGTTTTCGATCATTTATGAGAAACACATAAATTCCGTATAAAAGGTAATACTTGTGTTCTCTAAATAAGATCACTTTTATTCGGTTCTCATGTCAGCACAAAATCATATCATTTGCACAGTCAGTGATTCCCTGTTAAGTAGAGATTCCCTCTATTTTCCTAAATAAATGGCTTTCGCTCACAGATTATAGCATTTCTGTTGAAAAGAGAAGAATATCTCAAAATCTATAAATTAGAAAAAGATTTTTAAAACAAATGTTTGGGAAACAAAAAATGCAAATTTCAATGTCTTTCTGTCAAAACTTTTCATTAAAAGACTGATTTGAAAGAACATTCAAAATGTTTTCACATTCAATATAAATATTTACTTTTATTATAAAATAAGACAAGTTATGAATGTTTTGCATATTTAAAGAATAAATTTTCAAAAAATTTAATTAATTTTTGGGTTTAAAAGTGAATTAAGAATTAAATGTGAATTTAAAATCTGTTTGAATTAGAATTTGCATAAATGCCTAAAAATTATGACATTCAGAGTATTCCCAAAAAGTGAACACTCTTTCAATCGATTCACTAAAATCGATGAAAGTGTTTGCGAAAGGGAACAGTCTCTCAAAGGTTGAACACTCCTATATCTGACTTACAGAATAATAATTGTATTGATTGAGAAATGCACTTAAAATATCGAAAACATAAATTGTTTCGATATTTCTTAATAAATAACAATTTGTAGAAAAGTTGTGCAAAACTTTTCAATAAGTCAGCGAACAATTCAATAAAAGATAAACAATTTTAGTGAAAACTTGGCTAACATTGTCTGATAAAAAATTATTGACGGTTTTGGCTTTGGTTTTGTTGTTTCTATATATTAGCGACGGTTGCAATCGAACCGAATCTGTGGTAAGTCTTGGGATACAGTAAACAAGTTGGGAGAGTAATGTTGGAAATACCACTTTTTACATCACACAACACTTTAATACATTTTTCAAATGAACCATTTACTGGCCATCCATTGCCTTTCCATCCTTTGTATTGCTTTATAAATGAATTGATCAGTCGGTCTGCAAGACATCATTCATCGAAGGCATTCCCTCTCAAAATAGTCGAAAATTTTTTCTTTCTTTTCTACATTTCGTTATTATAGTTCGCATTTTTATTTCTATTTTTTGTGCTTTGCTTTTCACTTTCTATATACCTCTCCACCCATTTTTACACTGACTCCTTACTGACCAAATTTATCATATTTTGACGCTTATAAGTGAGATAAATGAGCTCTCTCTCTCTCTCTCTCTCTCTCTCTCTCTCTCTCTCTCTCTCTCTCTCTCTCTCTCTCTCTCTCTCATGTAGAGCAGAGCATTTATTCTTTCTATTCTGATACAGTCTCCACAATATCCAAGGGAATGGAATTGTGATGCATTTCCACATCAATTACTTTACGATGGATTAAAAGTTTTTGAAAATTCATAAAATGTCGAAAATAAATGAAAAATAAATTTTTATCGAATCACAACTCATTGGAAGTGAAATAAAAACAATTTGATTGATTAGAGTCTAATGATTAGAGAATTAATGTTCAATAAATTCATTTCAGTTGTTTAACTTTAAAATGTCCATGCTTGTTTAAGAATGAAATTCAAAAATGTTTTATATGCCATAAACATGAGCCTAGAAAAGGCTCAGTTGTTATATCAGTCCTTCCAGTCCTGAAAATAGCATTCAATATATCGAAGAGTTTTGGTTTCATATTCTCTTCAGAGATATCGTATTGAAGACAAGTTTAATGGCATTTGATATATAAGTTATATAACAATTTTGTGAACCAAACTTATTATTATAATATCGTATTTGTTTGTCGACAACACTATGTATTCGCGTCTCGTTTTTTAGTTCAGACGGAAAGCAATTTTTCGGATCGCCTTTATTTCATATAATATCTACTGTCAGTTCCCTTATTCTTAATATTGAATGAAGAGGTGTCTTATATCGACTCCATTACAATCCATTACTAATAATCCATTTTAGTTTCGATGTCAATAAATATCAAACATTTTCTTAATTTCGATATTTGCCTAAAACTTGTCACACATTTATTGAGGGAATGAGAAAGTGTTTCAAACAAAACTGTTCTAAAGTTTTAATACTATTCGGAGTAAATCCACAATAAATAGGAAATAGATTTTTCATTTTATACCTGTCTTCCAATCAGAATATCGTAATTATTTGCATCAAATTAAGCTTAAAATTTTAGACAAGAGTTTGTGATTCATATTTGTTTCGTTTAATTAGTTTTTATCAAATTTTACGTAAATATTTGAAAAATCATAATTTGATTGATTAGAGAGGAGTTCCATAATTATAAGGTTTGCATAAATCCAAATATAACGAAGAATTTGCAACAATAGAGAGAATACTTTGTTTTTATCACTAATTAAAGTAAAACTATTCTCAACACATAATTAGCGTATATTTTATGACAGAATTAACGAAATGTAATCACTATTTTTGCATATAATCATAAGCTATGACTTCCCTAATAATGATTTCACTTTCATAAACATATTCTTTGAAATCAAATAAACATATTTAGAGAATTGAATCGATATTTGGAAAAATGAAAATTGAATGCAAAAACAATATTTAATTGAATGCAAAGAGTATTTAACATAATTTGATTGATTGAAATTTCTTTCACTTTGAAGATAAATGATTTGTTTTCGCTCTGAAGGAAGTGTTTTTCAAAATAACTTTTTGATGACTTTCGAGAATAAAGTTTCAGTACTTCAGAAGATTTACTTAAAAGTCGATCTGAGATATCAAATGAAGGCTTTGAATATTTATAACGTTATTCTAATCATTAAAAGCATCGAAAAGTGACACTTTTTAACTGAGAAAAGTGTAAAAAATCATCGAATTTTATACAATAGTTTAGATCATCACTTATTTTATCAAATATTTACATAAAACTGTTGTCTATTCTTCGGGCAAAACGAGTGCCAAAATGCAAATGCAATGTAATTGAGTTCTTCGTCTCGAATATCGACTTTTGCTTCGAGTGAAAGATTCGATTACTTTAGTTATTCAATATTTTAGACTTACTTCACAACAACCAGAAGTGGAATAACTCGACTGATCTTAACTATCATTCAGAATGAAATCTATAAATCATTTGAACTGAAAAATCGAATTCAAAGCATTTAATGTCGATTTTTGCGCTCGACTTTAAATTCGGGGAACGACCACTCTCTCCAACTTTAATCCCAGAATTACCAACAAAACAAATTCTCATTTATTTGACAAAATTGACATTTTATAGATTGTAGACTTGAAGGAAATGATTGGACTAGATGAATTTCAACTATAATGAACCTAATGATAAACATTGGTATCATTTGTATCATTTATGACATTTGACCTAGTTATTATTAATTTTATCATCATAAAATTTTATGTACCAAGCTGTTTTATTTACTTCTTGGTCATTAAATAACTTACTTTAATAACATTAATAAAGAGTTAATTTCATGGCTTTACGCCTGAAATCAGTTGTTATTTGGAAATCACTTAAAAAGCAATCAAATAAAAAATGAATGAATGGATGAGTTGTTTAATATTGCCATTAATATGAGTGGAGGCACCAGAAAAGATTGAACGGCTAATAAGAAATGGGAGGCTGTAGGCCATTCCAATTAGTATATTAAGAATATCCGATGCATATAAGTTCCCAAACGGCTAAATAAGTCCTCATATTATTAGTATTACTCATTTCAAGCGATTCATTAGAAAACTTTTTTTCCGTTACTTTTGTATAATGAAAATGGTTTGCCTGAAGCGAAGCCATGTCTAACGCTATTAAAAATTAATGTCATCCGCTCTTATCCAAGAACTACTGTATCAGACATTTGCCAATAAGAGCCCAAAAACTCTAATTCTTTGAAATTAATTTAAGAAAATCTGCAAATGTTTTGTAATACCATTAAAGAAATGAAAAAATGCGAACAAAAAAGATTTATTTGCAGTAATTGTTTAAATTAGAGTCACATTTGTTTCCTATGTTTGGCTTATTTCTCATTTTGAAGTCAACAAAATTAATTTAGTTTTGATAGACATTTAAACAAATGTTATCCAACAGAGCGTATGCCAGACATTAGTCTTTCTCTAAGAGCACTGTTGGCCAATGGTTGGTCGAGCAGACAAAACAATCTACTAACTTTTAAAATTTGCGACTTGCAATAAAACACACATAAATTTGAAATACTTGAGCATCAAATAAATGATACATGTACATTAATGTATACTTAGTAGACTTAAAAACTGTTTAAAATAATCAAAATCACTATAGATTGGAGCATCCCTTGAGTTTTGATTCCTGGACATCTCTGCTTTCAGATTCTGATTACAGTTATAATTATAGTCATTTAATTTCTTTATTCTCTTCTCTGACTCTAACACTTCGCTATAGGATTTGGTTTATATTCTGTGCTGGAGTCAGGCATAACACCGGTCAAAATATAGATCACACTTACAAATCCCTATTCCCAGAGATGCTTAGGTTTGAATCTCCGGCACTTCGCTAATTATTTCTGATAAACTCATTTCATAGAGTTTTCAACACATAAATTATTTTCAATGAACAAGCTCAAATTGATACTCGAGAATCAACGAAAGAATGGAAATTTGAACTTTAATTTCGCTCAAGAGGTGAGCCATTCATTCAAATGCAATACTTGAATAGATATTGTATTTTATGGCAAACAATTGAAAGAAGTATTCATCAGATGTCAAATGACTCATACCTTTTGGTGACATAAGAGTTGCGATGACTTTTTCGTCTTTAATCCAAGCGATAACCTTAACGTATTCGCGAACGAATGTCGGCACTTGACATCTCATAACGCCTGTGTTCCCCGTAATTACAAACTCGTCATATACTTGAACTTTATATGTCTGGTGCACTACTATAGAGTGGGTATAATAAGAAGAAATATTCATTACTTTATTGCTTTATTAAAATATATTTAATATCTTTTATGTTTCGTTTTGTCTCAAATTAATGTCAACAAAATTAAATGAATTTTTCAAAACTATTCGGAATATTTTGGAGTAAAATCATTTATACTTTAATGTTGTCATTATTTTGATGTCACAAAAATTGTGGAAATTTTTAAATTAATTCTTTTATATCTTTTTTTTCAATTTATAATAAATCCAAAACATTAGACATTTTTTTTATTATTATTCCAAATGAGTAGTGTTTGTCAAATAGAAATAATCTTTTTTTCGGAGAAATATTTCTAGAAATATTTCCAGCAATTATTAACATGAATGAGAAATATTTCTTTTATGGGCGTGGTCTTGTGGTATAGGGAGGCCCATTATAAAAATTTTAACAGTCGTTAATTTAATTATTTTAAGTCTAAATTACTTATAAACACTGTTTTAATCAATTTTA
>JAQIYB010000373.1:0-12273 GCA_034699325.1 Oribatida sp. Gr-Ori-00743 | reverse complement strand
TACTGAACACATGTTTTGTGTTTACAAACAATTTCAAAGTCAACACAAATGACGAGAAATAAAAAGTTTTTCTAACTTTTGTTCAAATTATAAATTAAATTATTAAACGATAAAAATCATAAAAATTAGTAATCAATGAATGTTTGAGACAAACGATTAATAATATGAAACTTAAAAAGATTTTCAAATTAGTTTTGATAAAAGTCTTCGAACTCTTTCAAGTCTTCGACGGTTTTGATACAAGTCTTCAGAAAGTTGTCGTAAAGATATTCAATGATTTGTTTGTATGTTTTGGTCTCAAAGAGAGGAATCGTTGATCTGATTGTCCACCAATTTCTCTTCAAATTATTAAACGAAGAAATGTTTGAAAACTTTTCTTTAATGAAATCCCAATCGATATCACATTCGTTATCGAAATTGCATTTAAACATACAATAAATCAGTTTCGATGAATCACTATTAGTCCAGTTGTCCCCCATTTGGTCAAACTGTGCGACTTTCCACCGAAGCACTTTCTCCCAATGACTGTGCATGTTCATTTGCGAACGATTAATATTTGTCAAGTGTTTGACTTTAGTGAAGGAAATCTTAGTGAATATGTGTTGAGTCAAGTCATCGGTGTTTAGAAAAGCTTTAATCGCACCCAGCATTTTCTTGTTTTCATCTCTACTATACCTTCCCTTATCATATGGCTCTCCATTTTCATTATAATTCATTTGAATTTCTGATTTAACAGATATCGGATGACAGTTAAGCCTTTCCGCAATTTTAGTGTATTTCCCTTTGAATTGATTACTTGAATTCATTATTTTAATCATTTCTTTGTTCTCTTCAGTGAAGTCTTTCCTCCTTTTCATTGGACAGAACATATTACGGGTCACATAATAGACATTAGTTATCGTACGATTCGGCAAATCTTTGGCCAATCTTAACAAAAAGTTTTCTCTTTTAAGGAATTGTCTTAACTCTCTTCTCTCCAATTTATGCTCTTTGAAAGTGTTGGTGAAAAACCCCAATATTCTGATCTTCATCTCATCGTTGCAATTGAATTCATCACAAAATTTATTCCAATTATTGGTCAGAATTTGTCGCTCTTCTGAACTAAACCAACATTTTATGACTTGAATGTTGTGCTCAGAAATTATTTGGGGGTCGAGGGGTGAGAAGGGGTGGGGGAATAAAGTGTGTAACTTTGAATCACTCACTAAACTGTTATTCACATCTTTTTCATCCCTTTTATGGGATTTCGATTTTTTCGACTTTTTTATTGACTTATCTTTCAATAAATCTGTCGGTTCTTCCGTTGAACTCATCTCTCCTTTCATTGAATATTATTTCAATACAATTGAAAAGTGATATGAAATTAGTTTTATTATCCTTTACAACACTTTTAGTCCATTTGTGTCACTCGAAAACCACTTTTTAAATATGATTTAATTTAATTTCAAAACTTTACTCCGATTTCTGATTACTTTTAATTAGTTTTACAATAATTTGAATTAAAATTAATTTTTAAAAACAGATGCAAAACATGTGACGAAAAGTATAAACAAATCAAATGTTGAAATCAAAGTCAACACAAATGACGAGAAATTAAATGTTTTTCTAACTTTTGTTCAAATTATTATATCTTAATATAAATTAAAGTATTAATAATAATAATTAGTAATCAATGAATGTTTGAGACAATAATAATATGAAACTTAAAAATGATTTCAAAAATATTAATTTTGATAAAAGTTTTCCAACTCTTTCAAGTCTTCGACGGTTTTGATACAAGTCTTCAAAAAGTTGTCGTAAAGATATTCAATGATTTGTTTGTGTGATTTGGTCTCAAAGAGAGGAACCGTTGATCTGATTGTCCACCAATTTCTCTTCAAATTATTAAATGAAGTAATGTTTGAAAACTTTTGTTTAATGAAATCCCAATCGATATCACATTCGTTATCGAAATCGCATTTAAATAAACAGTAAATCAGTTTCGATGAATCACTTTTAGACCAGTTGTCGACCATTTGGTCAAACTGTGCGACTTTCCACCGGAGATTCCGTTTCCAATGATCTTTGCAGTCTAAATAAGATCGGTTAAGTCCCGAAAGATCTCTAATTTTGGTGTAGGGTAGTCTTTTATCATAGATATGTTGAGTTAAGTCATCGGTATTTAAAACAATTTTCATTGCATCCATAAGACGTTTTCCCTCCTCTGAACTCCACTTTTCCTTATCATATGGCTCTCCCTTTGAATTGTAATAATTACGTATTTCAATGTCCATCGAACGGGGATAACAATTCATTTTTAACGCGATTTTACTGTATTTTCCCTTTAAAGAGGAGGAGAAATATAATTTTCTAATCATATGTCTCTCCTCTTCTGTTAACTCATTCATTCGTTTGAGGGTACAGAACATATATCGTGCGGTGCCCCCGATATCCTTAATCGTTCTGTTGGGCAAACCCTTGGCTAACCTCAGAATAAAGTTCTCCCTTTTCTTGAATTCTCGAAATTGTTTTCTCTCCTCTTTTGTGTATTTATCACTTCTGGTGAAAATTCCTAATAAAAAGAGTTTCATGTCTTCATCGCAATTGAATTCATCACAAAATTTATTCCAATTATTGGTCAGAATTTGTCGCTCTTCGGCACTAAACCGACCCCTAATTACTTTTAAATTATTGTCTAAAATAATTTGTTTAAATTCTGGTTTCCAATTCAAATTTGGGAGCAAATAATGTAATTTTGAATCACTTAATAAACTGTTATTTGAATAACTTTTGTCACTTCTTTGCCTTTGATTTCTATTCGACTCACAATTCATTTCAATCGATGTTTCGTTTGATTTTCGGTTATTCCTCTCATTTTCGGTATTATTAGACAAACAAATGTCCACTTCTTTGCTGTGAAACCCATTAATATCCATAGATTTGGTTTCATTTGAATTATTTTCCAAATTAATTGAATTAATATCTAAACTATCGATTTGTTGAACAGTAAAACCTTTTGGAAGAGACTTCACTCCACTCTCCGATTGTTTACTGACTTTCAAAACTTCGACATTAAATCCAATTCTCTTTAAATGGTTTTCATTTGAATTAAAAGTTTTGTTATTTGAAATCAAATTACTGTCAATTTGTTGAACAGAAAACCCTTTCGGAAGAGACTTCACTCCACTCTCCGATAGTTTACTGACATTTGAATCACTTTTTGGAGACATTTGTTTGACTCGAAAAACATTTCTCTTAAATGACTTGACTTTTGTTTTATTCATTTTTAACATTTGAAAAATGAAAGTAATTTGATATGAAATTAGTTTTATTATCCTTTACCACACTTTTAGTCCATTTGTGTCACTCGAAAAGCACTTTTAAATACGAATTAAATTAATTTCAAAACTTTACTCCGATTTCTGATTACTTTTAATTAGTTTTACAATAATTTTAACGAAAATTAATTTTTAAAAACAGATGCAAAACATGTGACGAAAGTATAAACAAATCAAATGTTGAAATCAAAGTCAACACAAATAATGTTTTTTGAAAGTTATTTAAATTATTTCGAAATCACTTTTTAAATCGTTTATTTGAAAGTAAATTAAGACCAAGATCATTTTAATACAAATGCTTTAATTTACTATTTAATTAACTATCACATTTTAAAAATATGCTTGAACAAATCATTTAATATGCATTCGCCTCAATCCAATCAAGAAAGTAAGAAACTTGTGTGAAAGCCCCTGCTCAATTTAAAAATAGTTATTAATAAACTATACAATTAATAATTCACCTGGATGAGTATCAGCGCATTCCCAACCTAGATCAATTTTGTTTAGTTAAGATTAGTTAATGAGATAAATAAATAATTACCGAAAGAGACGATCCCCAGAATCACAGCCCTATTATTCAAGTATTGAAAGCCGGGTCCTCCTATTCTTACAAATTGAATCTTAGTCTATATTTGCAAACATTTCAATCAAAACCTGAATCTCCCTATAAATCAAAAATTAATAATTAGTCAAAAGTGTATATCGAGGACAGTCTCACTTCACAAGTGTCGTGTCCACTTAGATAGGTGCAAAAATTGGAGCGGAACACCATAACACGTTTGTCTGCGTACATATTAGAACACTGTTGGTCTGAAATAATTGGCAAGCTCACTTTCTGCAGATTTTTTGCTGGCGGTCCTCCATTATAGATCCTACCCCACCCGGCCACTTGTAGAATACCATAGGCCTCCTCCCACTGTTTGCTCGGGAGGCAAATGCTTCCCACTTTGCTATTGAATTGAATCATTTGACTGGTTCTGACCAAGCACACATCCGAATTCATTGTATCGAATGAGAACTGAACCAGATTCAAATATTTACCAGATTTGAGCAAGCATCATTTGCTAATCATATTACCCTTGGATGCACAACAATTCTGGACACTCTATAAACATAACCACCGCTCAAATAGTTAGTCCCAACGTGTAGTGTATAAGAGTTCATTAGGTGTTCCTTCCTATTCTTAATTCAATGATCAATTGATAATGACCTAGCTAATTGGTCTCACCCTCTAAAACAATGAGCGGCTGTTAGTATCCAATATTGGTTGAGAATAGCACCGCCACAAACCGTACTGCCCTCCAATTTAATGAGAACTATGAATGGAAACTCATTGGGAGCAGCGCCGACACCATTGACAATGTAGCTAGCTGCTTTGTACCCACAATTAGATGGAGAAACCCCTAAAAATTAAATTAAAATGAGCCCCGAATGGCTGAAATTGAGCAAGAACATCATCAATTTCTTACTCACGGTTTTCGATTGCCTTCAATTGAGACCAAAATAAAACTACTATTAACTGAAACCTCGAACCAAAACTAAATAAATTCATTTTGAGTTCTGGTAAACAGTAGTAAAGACTATTTAAAATGTCTCGGATTACACACAATTTGTTTAATTAAATTTATTTGCGAAATATTTGCACATATTTTGTGTATAGAATCTATTGAATTGAATTCATTTATATTTGAGATTAAAGTTAACAATAGTTTTGTTGACAGAAATTATCCCAAAAAGTGATGACTTCTTGGATCCAATCGACATATTTACTAACTTTTGTAAAAAGCGATGGTTTGCTCCAATCGAAGGGTTCGGTCATCGAGGCTACGCCAATAAGGACAGCCCTCATATTGCCATCGTATTGGACTAGTGGTCCGCCAGAATCTCCCTTATTATTCAAAAATAAGAATCTAAACTAACTCAAAATAACTCAATATTTTACTAACAGACCAAGTTCCTCTGTCCAAACCTCCGCAGCAGATTATACCATCATTAATGTACCTTGATAAATTAAATCGAGAAACTAAATAATCTTGTTTACACAAATACTGGTCAACAATCTGCATATCTTCGGCTCTTTTAAGCATTTTCTTCGTTAAGAATCCATTTTTCAATTAATTATTTATGAAAACAGACTTAAAGGACATACAGTTTCGGTGTAGATCCACATTTGGGTCTCTTCGTATAAATACCGGATGAGTCCCCAACCGGCCAAAGTTGCGTATCCTCTAAATTCTTGGTCCTTTTCTGGTAAACAGACGGTATTTACTAGAAAATAGTCATAGGTTTTGGTGCGTCGAATGGGTCGGACTAATCTCAAGAGTGCTATGTCTGCAAAGTTATCGCCATTTATGGCATATGTGTTCAACGGGTGAGTTATTAATTTGGATATCTTGTGCTCAAAACCCAGCGTCCGATTCAGTGAACCAAAGCTCACGAGTAACTTCTCAGTGAAATCATTTTCACTTGTTCAATTGGATTTAAATATATTATCCATGATCAACTGAGTTTGAAATTGAGCTTACTAATTTTGGACACAATGGGCGGCTGTGACTACCCATGTATCACTGATTAAAGAGCCCCCACACCAGTGATATCTGTAACTCGAGTTATGGATCACTTGTATTGAAACCTAGAAATTAAACATTCATTGATTACAATTAAACTCAATTATTGGATAATGACTACAATCCACGGGAATTCCCCTCTGCGGGCATTTTCGCCACCAATGACTCGTCCCATATCCTGGACCTTTAAGTAACGCCTACGGCTTTGACCACAATCAGGGAAGGAATGAAGTTTACATTCAAACAGAATATTAATACAAAGAACTTGAAGTGTGAAATACCGAAGTAATTCCATTTAAATTATCATATTATGCCTTGTTCATACAATTTTTGGATAGTATTAATATTATCAATTATTACAAATGACCATGCGCATTCTTAAAATAGGTGAAAACTAAACTTTATTGAAGAAAACAGATTTGTTTTGAATAAAAAAATAAATAAAAATTTCATTAAATAAAATAAAATAATATCAAACGGTTTAATATAAATTCCTTAAATACCAAGATTACAATTTAACTGATTGTCAAATATCAAGCTTTGTTTGACTCGAATGACTCGAATTCACTGAATCCGAAACTCTTCGGTTACCTCTGAAGTCATAGATTGAGAGGTGATATAAGAATATGAAGAATCCCTGAAATCAATTAAAGTATTTAATGTTTGAATTTTGATTAGAGTTTAGTCATTACCTGAGAGCCATTCAATACAATGAAGACATAGGCGAAGACAAAGGCGCAGAGCTGGTTGATGTATAAGAGGAACGACAGCCAAGTGATGCCCAGCATAAACAGTAGAAAAACAAAACTTATAATTTGTCTGAATTTGATGTTAGTTTTGTCGACATTCCCTCCGAATGAGCTCTGGTTTCGCAATATTCTGAACGCAGTCCTCAATGAGATAAACATAAGAATACAATTGCAAACAATCACACAAACAGCCGGTCCTTTAAGCAGAAGCAAAACAATTTTAAAATAACCACCATGGTCAGTATTGATTACCAATTAGAATCCATATATGATTGGTGTAGTACGTGGATGATATCCAGCAACTATTGAATTAATGTTAGTTTGAAATCAAGAAATTGATTCAATTCTTACAAATAGTTATATCTCTCATCAAAGAGCGCTTCCAACAGAATATTCTCTTTTATGTAGATTACAATGAATGCAAACATGAATATTGCGATGGGGAGGCCATACCCAAACAGGTACAGGTAGGAGGCTTTATATTCTGCGTTGAAACAGGAGACTAAGCTCTTGTACAAGTAGTAGCCTTCCATTAGCATCCAGGAGAACGAACTGAGAAGTGAGTACAAGAGAAGAGCCGATGACATCTGACATAACCACTAATTGTTTCGAATTAATGATAATTACTATTAGTTTAAAATAGGCCAAGAATTGGTTTACCAAGATGTCTGTCCTATCCATTCCAGCAATCACTAGAATATTAGTAAGCATAAGACAAATACAAAGGTTGCAGGTTATTATTGAACGCATTTCATTGAGATTTCCTCTAATGGAAACATTTTGCTTATTCTTCGACCGAATGATCAGATTTATGGTAACTATTAAACCCAATATTGAGATAACACTACAGAAATAGGTGAGCAGTGATTTCAAGAGGGTCTTGCTCTCCCTCCCATTCACATCCATTAGGGCCGCGAAGTTAGTCAAGTGATTGCATTTGCAGACTGTGTGCAAGAGATCAGATTCATTGGTCAGTTTATAACAGCCCTCAGAACTCCATTTCGATTGATTGAAGTCCCAGAAAACACAGTCCACTTCGTCGCCCAATTGAAGCCTATGTTTGTGTTTTAGCCTGGATTCAAGTCATACAATGAACAAGTTAAATACAAATTAATTAGACCTTAATGCTCTTACGTAATTGTGACATCTTGGTTAAGCAAAACGCGTTCAGAAATATTAGCTAGGCTAAAAGATAGAATGTTTGAATTGATTTCATGGTTTTCTTCCATATTTTCCGTCATATGTTGGTTAAGGTTTCGAATGATAGCACCGATGGCTGTGTTGTTCCTCTCCGTAGAATTGTTGAGAAATCTTGTGTTTGGGGGTATAATAATCGAGGAAGAATTGCTGTCCCAACCTTTGACCGGAAATTTCAATTCAAAGCTCGGATTCGTGTAAAACGTATTGATATAGAAGTCATTGTTTAATATTTCAACAAAACTATTGTTTAGGTTCTGCTGCAGAGAAAGGGAGTAAATTGAAGACTGGGTTCCGATTAGAATCTTTGAGGCCAGGGCAGTCTTTTCGCTAGTGTTTGAGCTGACCCAGGCCTCTTTCTGGTCCAGTATATGAGTGAAAGTCTCAAAGACATTGTTTGCATATTTCTCGAGTTTTTCTAAGTCAGTGTCGTTTGCATTGTTCACAATTGTCTGCACTTTTGATATTATATCCAAACATTGCGATAGTTTTTCGCTCTTTTTTATGGTGTCGTTCCTCACAGTCTTATTCGATATGAACTCAATTACCTCTATAGCCTGTGCCACATGTTCTAGGTCAGAGATACCTACTCCCAAATCATCCAACCAGTCGGTACAGTTGCTAACATCTGGTCCTTTCTCATCAAACTCTCCTGATTCTAAGCACTTCCAACTCGCCATTCCATGCCCATGAGGGCAATTTGCCAAACTATTTTGACCAGCCTCCACAGATGGCCAGTTCTCGATGTCATATTGACCGTTGTTTTTGCCCTCAGCGTTGCACTTTACCATTGGTTTTACATCAGTAGTGGATATAGATATTGGTGTAGAGCTGACCATTGGCCGAGAACTGACATTCTTTGGACTCGTTATGGTTAGTGTCGTCGATATATTGATTCTTGGCGTAGATCTCACTATTGGCAGAGAACTGGCAGACTGTGCGGTGGATCCTGTGTTGGACTTTGTTGAAGCTGTTTGAGGAGGGTTTTTTATATCAGGGACTGTTGTATCCTGAACTGTTGTGTCCTGGGCTGTTATGTCCTGAGCTGTCGAGCTCTCGTAGTCATCTATGATAGTAGTGGTAGAGTTAGGACTATCTGCCGACCCTTCAAAGGATAGTTCGGACAAGTCTTCCAAGTTTTCAATTCCTGTTAAATCATAAATAATTATAAGATTTAAAGCTTTTAAACAAACCTGCTAGTTCCTCTTGATAAGCCAAATTAATCAAGTTAATGAAAACGACCAAGACAAAGAATGAAAACTTTTTTAACAAGAGCATTTTATAATTTGAATGCACATAAAGGGATCAAAGAATGAGAACTAAGTCTAAGACTTCACCGAAAAGTTATAAAACAATAAAATTAGAGTTTTATTAAATGATTATCCGTTAAACGGAAACCAATTATAAACCACTTATTTACTGATTATATGCTATTATTCTCTTTTATTTATCACTTATTTATATTTTATGTTTAATTAATCATTTCTTTGAAGTCTTTAGACCTTTGAAACTTAGACGAAAAGAAATGATAGAATTCCACTGAAATTTATTATATTGTTTGCCTTTGGGTCAGAATAACTGATTGAAGGATTGTTTTCTGTTCAATCGAATATTTGCAAGATTCTTTAAATCCGTTTGACTTTAACCAGGATTCTATTCAATTGTTAGACAAATAAATGTAAAGTCCTGTTAAGCGATTATCAGATTTGGTGAATCAATAAACTTTCTCTCAATAATAACCATCTAGGTCACCTATCTGATAATTATTGAAAGAAATCACCTAGGGCCTACAAATTAAGCATTTAAATTTAGTTTGACACAGGGTCAAATTTAGTTAACTAGTTAAATATTTCATTCTTACATTGATTAAAATGAATTACTAGTATTATTTCAACAAATAATTTGTCAAGGACAATTCTCTCAAAGTTGTTATAAAATTACAGAGGTGAAATAGATTATTCCGTTGGCTCCATGTTAGTTAATAAATAGATAAGGTCAATTTCATTTTATATCTCTGAAAATTATGCCGAAATATGTCATTCAGTAATACAATAGTCGACTGTTATATAAGACTTTATCTAATCTGAAGACGTCTTCAGTAAACTGTTTATTGAGATTAATTGCGAATTATATTACTTGACTGAAATTGATTTGATTTACATTACCCGTGTAATAGTAGTTCAATTGTACTTGTTTATCAAAAATCTGATTGTTAATAAATTGAGCCAGGCATTCTTAACTATGATGGGAATTCCTTAATGATTGAATTTAGGAATTTGTTCAAACAATTCGTTATCGAAATTGTTATCACTTTTTGTTAAATTAGAAGAAGAGATTGGAGTTCAAGGAATGTCTATTTTAAATCCATTAATACAAACACTCAAAGCTAGTTTCCAAGGTCAAATAGCTGCAAAAATGTGATTGGTCATTTTCACTAATATATTAAATAAGAAAACTATCATGAGCATTATTTTGAGACATTCTTGTTTCACAACTGATAGACACTTATCTAAATAAGCATGGTAAATCAATAACAATTCATTCGAGGTTTGTCTGTATTTAAAATTTGAAAAATCAAAGTATAAATAAGATATCAATCGTTAAAAGTGCACAGAATTTCTCAGTCCCTATAAGTTCTCACATTTCTGTTTAAATTTAAGTATACTTTTGGAGAATGGCATCAAATACTGCTGGAAAAGTGATTAAATGCAGAGCACCCGTCTGTTGGGGACCCAAAAAGGGACAGACTATTGTCGAGGTTTTACTTTTAAGCCCCTCATTAGCCTAACGGTAATAAATGCAAAACTGATTGTTTAGGTGGAAGTGGATCCGCCCCAAAAAGAAGAGGTCAGAGTCAAGATCGCAGCGAACGGTGTTTGTCGCAGTGATGCCCACCATTTGGACGGCGACTCCTGCGATGTCGCTCTCAAATACCCACTGATTTTGGGACACGAAGCGTCCGGTGTTGTCGAGTCTGTTGGGCCGGGAGTCACGACTGTGAAACCGGGCGATCACGTAATACTGCTGTACGCCCCTCAATGTCTTCCTGGAAAAGAGTGCGACCGATGTTTGAATCCAAAGACCAATTCCTGCGCTTTGGATAACTTTAATACGACATCCATTATGAGAGACGGCACATCCAGATTCAGATATAACGGGCAAACTATTTATCATTACTGTGGGGTCAGTTCGTTCAGTGAATACACGGTCTGTCGAGAGACACAAGTGGCCAAGGTCATATAAAATAAGATTCATATATTCATAGATTAATTATCTATAATTTTCTCAAATTCTTAGATCGACTCAAAAGCGCCGTTAGATTTGGTCTGTCTTATTGGGTGCTGTCTCGGACAAGGTTTTGGTGGGGCTCAGAAGATGGCTGGAGTCACTCCTGGCAGTTCCTGTGCAATATGGGGTCTAGGTGCTATTGGTCTGGCAACAGGTCAGCACAATTTGTATTCTTGCATTCAAAGTGATATTAACACTGCTTATTATGACAGCACTGGGCTGTAGGGATGCCGGCGCTAAGAGAATAATAGCGATCGACACAAATCCCGATAAATTCGAGTTCGCGAAGAAGTTTGGTTGCAATGAGTTTATTAATCCTAAAGATTTGGAAATTCCAATTCAAGAGCACTTCCAGAAGCAAGGTCAGTTATTTCAAATATATCGACAGTTTATAACAATTGGTTATCGACTCAAAGGAGGACTCGATTATACATTTGAGTGCGTCGGCGGTAATCAAATGGTAACACTGAGGGCAGCATTCGAGTCGTTAGCGCCGTGGGGAACGGCCATATTTTCTGGAGTTACCAAAGCACACGTCGAGCTCTCAATCAAACCAAATATGTTTTTGGACGGAAGATCTATTCGGGGTTCAACTTATGGCGGACTCAAAAGTCGAGACGGAGTCCAGGATTTGGTCAATAAATACATGAAAAGAGACTTTCCATTGGATGTGTTCGTCACCGGAAGGTACACTCTCGACGACCTCCCGGATTGTTTTGATCTGCTAAGACAGGGAAAGGCTTGTAGGAGCTTGATTATCTACAAATAAAGTTGTTTGCAAGAACTCAATTCATAATTTATGAGAAATGTAGATTTTGTGACACATTTTCCTAAAATTTTGTGAAATAAAAAATTTAATAAATGTTTGAATCGAATTAAGTTTTGAAAGATTGTCGACAAATATCTGAAAGTATTGACGCACTATAATAAATCTGATATAGGTTATTTTACTTGTAATTCTTGAGTTTGCTAATTATGAAATCGCTTATTATCTTTATTTCTTGAATTACATAAAAATTAATAAACTATTGTTAATAATAAAGGACTCAATAGAGACGTGGAAATTATCATAAAAATGAATTTGTATTCAAATAAACTGAGATGAACTAACCAGTGCTAAATTTGTATTCAAATAAACTGAGATGAACTAACCAG
>JAQIYB010000372.1:0-12274 GCA_034699325.1 Oribatida sp. Gr-Ori-00743 | reverse complement strand
TTATTTAAAAAGTTGTAGAGATTATGCAAATTATGGAATAATTATTAGATTATACATTGTACTTGATAAGACTGGAGTTATATACCCTGATATAATTATTTTGAAGCTAATGATTAGTCGGTTTACACTGTATTTCAGTGAACAATAAGGGAAAAGAAATGCCTAATAAATGGTAATTAATGTCAAAATTATAATTTAAATCAAATAAATTCAGTACTCCTTAAGCAAAACGAAGTATTTGTGAACTGAACTGAACATAAGTGAGTGCTTTGTATATAAGTCTCATAAGAAAAAGCATTTTTCATAAAATGTTGTGATGTGTTCAGAATAATAGGCAAATGTGTTATTTGGATGTTTGCCTTTTGGGATATATGGCTCGTAAAGTATTTGACATTTAAGAGATCGCTGTGACTACAGCTATAACTGTGTTAGCAGTGCTGTCAGTGCTCTACTCTGGTCCTGCTTTTTGACGATCGCTATCCAATGTCTTCAGAAATGGTTTTGATTTCTTTCTATTTGAGATAAAAATCGGCGAAATTATATACAAATAAAAATTGTTTATTGCATTTGTCGGACGCCTTTGCCAGAGATGAGACCCGAATGACATGAATCGGAATTCATTGTCTTTCAATACTAAACACGAATATAAAAGTGTTGTCTCTCTAACAACACTCACAAATAGTACACAAATATTACGGTTCAGATCTGTGTCTTTGATTATCGTGCACTTTATGGCAAAGACAGCTGTAGAGTACAGTTACGTAAGCATTGCGCTCTTGTAGGCCACATATTTGCTGTGCCGGTGCTCCTCAACCCAATTGATTTGATTGGATTTGTCACTAATCAGACGTATCATCATATCTATCATTGAATTAGTTATTGTTTAAACAAAACTCAAGTAAAATATTTGCTATAAGTCGTGGACTTCTTCTTCCCTAATGTAATAATTTTATTTATTTAGCAATAAAGCGGACAAACCTTTTGTGGCCTAACTATCGGCTCCTTTCTTCATTTAGACTCTAATAGGTTATTACGTAATTCATATTTATTTTTAGTCTCTGTGTCTGACATTAAATTACATCCAAAATATTTTCCTTTGAATTTATTATTCTGTCATAAATACAATTTTATTCATATATTGTTTTTCTTTTGATTCTAAATATATTCAAAAATTATTTGTTTATTTAAAGACAAGAATTTCGGTTCTTTTGACTGAAAATTCAATTTAAGTTCGTATTTATGACCACATTTTCGCTGAGAAGTTGTTTTTACTCATTTCTAAAACTCAAAACTGAGTTAAAGTTTATGTAAAAGAAATGGTTTTAATTTTATTGCTTTCGTCGATAACTCGAAAGCCTTTGATATTTATATTTTGTAATAATTCTTATGAAACATAAATTGCAATAAAATTGTTATTCGTCTCAACATTTTGGTCACAACTCTGTTGATATCAATTTGCAAACAAACAAAAATCTAAAATTAAATTAAATTATTTAACATAAAGTTTAGTGAAGTGAGGGCTCAACTAAATCATCGATTCATAGGTAGACCTTAACAAACGATTAGTGGTTTTCTTCAGTTTGTTTGGTATCGTTAGTGACAACAAATGCCTTTTTCGTGATCTAATTCAGTGAACAGATAACAAAAATTCACATTTCCATCGCACCGGCAATTCCTGGATCATTGTCCAGAGTAGTACTGAGCGCTCGGAATGATTTGCGTTTCCACAAAATTCAATATAAAAAACAGTTGAAGTTTTAAGCAAATAAAAGACAACTCCTATATGTGATGCGTTTCCTTCAGGAAGTGATTGTGATCTGTATGTGGCCGTCGGTGGCACATATGAACAGAGGGTATGCCATTGTTGGCAGTGCGCTAATATTCAAAGCGGCAAATCCTCTGAAATCCCTTTTGGTGCGCCATATTATTATAGCATTTGATTGGGAAATAGCAGAGCAGAGCACAGCATAATGAAAGATGCGATCACTTTTGCATTTGGCGATCAAATCGAAAAAACTATTTGAGGCTCATATGAGTGCAGAGCCCAGACCTGTGCACTGCCTCTTATATGATATCTAATGGAATAAAAAGAAGAAACAAAATTAATTACTGTGAATGTATTGCGGTTGAGCACAGTTTGCACAGTGCCTGTCTCATTTGTTTCTGTGCCCTTCATAACAAATGGCTCTTCAAATAAGTTTGCGTCGAATACAAACATCAGTTTCTCATACTTTGGTCAAAAAGTTGGAAATACGTCCAAAATGATCGAAAATATGTTTCTTCTATTAAATGTTATCTCTTATGATATTATTTGAGGATTTTCTTCATTGATTTGCAATCAATTAATTTACACAAATATTCCGTTTATAATCAGGAAAATGAAACAAATAAACAGTTATATGACAATAGATTTCAATGAAATACATAATAAATATTGTATTGTAATGACAAACAATAAAGTATTGTAACAAATAATAAAATAGAAACTATGAAATAATATGAAACCCCATAAAGTTATCGATCAACTCATCAAATGTCCAAAATATCACAACTAATGATATCTTGTTATGAAACGACACAAATAAAAAATTTCATTTGAAATAAACTTTTTGAAAGGATATATCACTAAATTCATAGATAAATAACTGTGTTCTAGAAATAACTGAGTAAAGCACTTATTCTCTAAAGAATTGAGTGTTTTCTCAATAAAACAGTTGATATAAAAATTGTTTTCTTATTTCTTTTTTGCGCAAATATTGTCAATAAAATGGTTTTACCTGAACTATGAGCTCAATGTTTCAAAAAATTATCAATTAAATGTAAAAACTCGATATTAAATCAAATAGATTAAACTTCATATAAAGCAAGTAATGGGTCATTAAATTCTGTGCTTCAAAACTATAGGTCTTAAGCCAAGCGCTGGTCATTTGGACAAAACATGTTTGCCTGCAATACATCGTGTTTTGCGGCGAAAATACATTTTCTAATATAATAAACAACAGAAGAAAAAATTGTTTTAATAAATAATGCATCGATTTTTATGAGACTCAAACGCCATTTGTGCAAGGACAAAACAATACATAGATCATGAAAGCAGCAATAGTTCGTTTATATGCAATGCTCTTGTCAATTCGAGGGCTCTTAATAAGTTTACATAATAGGTATATTCAAGTGATATTAAAATTCAATTTAATTTCTAAAACGACAATCGAATAATTGAGGCCTTTCTTCGAGGAAAGCCAATAAATTAAACACAAAGGACTGGGTTTGAAGCAATTCTAGGAATTTTCAAAATTAAAAATCATCTGGCTAATCTAATAAATAAAGAATAATTGTGGAGACGTCTAAAAGTATTATCAGAAGATTTTTTTCCAAGAAAAAGAAATGACAGCAAAGTTTGTCTATAAATATATTATGAGAATATGAATCATATTTGACATTATTTTTTATTTTTATATACTTTGTGTCCATCGTCTCAAAGAGTTGATTGTTTTGTTTCATATATTACTCATTTTTTTACTCGAAATACATATCACGAGTTTCATCAATAATTAATAACAATTGCTTTCAGTGCCAGACATAAGCCATTCGGTGAATGTCTGAACAAAGGAACTCAAGAGAAAGGGTTTCTTCGTTTCTGAGAAAACTTATGAATAAATTCAGAGAAATATTGAAATTTATTCAAACAAATAGTGAGAGGTTTTGGTCGTAAAATTTGTTAGCAAACAATAAAAGTGCAAATTATTTAATCTATTAATCTATTTATCACCAAAAATATTTGCAAATTAAATCAATTCAAAGCTTTAAATGTTTTGCTCAAAAGCTTTCAGATTTTGTTTTTGTTTTTGCATTAATTGCTTGCATTTGAAAAAATTAGTGTCACTTTTAATAGACCTAGTGAAAATATGTGAGTTTTATTCCAATCATCTATTCAATCTTAATAGTTCCATGATCATCGAATCTAGGTCCTAGATCCTTGGATTTTCGGAGCTCAATTATTTGGAGGTCGAGTGCTGTATACTAATAAGCAAAATCCAGGTACTATTCTGTGCTTAATTGTTGTGACACAAAATTGATTCATAGGAAATGATTGTATTGTCTGACTTAGTCCTACATATAAAATATTGTGCAGAGCCGTCACTTTATTTTAAAAGTAATTTTTATGTCGACAACAAAATTATTAAATCCAAAACAATTTAATCGCAATTTTGATTTGATCTGGATCAATTTCAATCCGTTTGCGACATTGGCCCCCATATAGACCTGCATAGAGTAGGTTTAAACATTCGTTTATTATTTCAAAGATGAACAAGGGAAGACTGTTGACGTTTTGGCAACAGTAATCCTGAAAATATTCTCCTAAGATCACGGACCTTGCTCATCCATGGCTTATTTAACCATAGAATTTTGAAATAATTGTTTTCAATTAATTTGGTTTTCATAGAAATTAGACATAAATCACAATTAAAATTAAATAAAGTTTAATTGGATATTTAAGAGAAGAACGGAAGGGTCGGCCAATTATTAGCTAACTTTCATTGAAAGACTAATAAATTATTTGATTAAAGTCCTATTAAAATGAATGGACAGTTGTCAAGAATTTCCAACTTAATTGAACCGTTTATCCGAAAGTCATGTTATTTTGAAGTTAATTTTGGCGATACTGTTGTCCCGGTCTTTCCAATAAATATTTCGCAGCACTTCTGGACTCACAATAGGGTTAGGGCTGACGTCGAAAAGTGATTATTTATTGGAAATGGCATAACATAATAGATAAGAAGGATATCATAGCAACGAAGGATTTTTGCTGCGACTCCTAAATGCTATCGATTTGTCAGTCGATGTGTACATAAGTTGAGGTCATTTTAGAGTTCTGACACGTTTTGACTAAATTATTTGAAAAGCCATTCGCACAGTAATAGAGCATAAATTATGTGCCGTTTTCTCTCATTGAATACCGGTGTTAACTCACACCGAAAACACCGCCTGTATTGCAAGTACTGTTGTTTTTAGGCGATGAAAAAATCACTTTTGCATAGCTATCGCATCGAAAAACAACGAGAATTTATTCTCCGAAATAGTTGTCGACCAGAATAATGGGCGCATAAAATATGAAACTTAAGCTAACGATATATTTCAGGATAGATATGGGGATCACTGAACACAAAACTGAATATTTTCGTTGTTATTCGGGAATTAAATTGAATGCAAAACAAAATAATCGATTCTTTAGTATTCCATATGTTTTTTGTTCGCTTTTCCTCTTAACTAAGAATTGATTTTTTGCCAAAACAAATACAAATTATTCTAATGTTTATTCTGTTTTTTGCTAATTCTCTGATTAATTATTTTAATTACACTAATTAGAAAGTATTGCACATTTGTATTGCAGGGAAGTGTGATTAGGACCTTGATTCAACTAAAATCAATTATTTTAGCACTAATTTAGGGACAACTGCTTCAAGAAATAAATCAATTCATTTGTTAACATCATTTTGTGATCACTTATTCAGTATTAGTTTTGATTGAAAAAATAGCACTTATTCTGAGTACCGTTTATTCAAATTCAAAGTGATGTTATCAAGACTAATTTACTTTGTTAAGAGAGGGGTACCTTTTCAAACGTTTGACAATAAACAGTGTAATTTGCCTAATGATAGACGCAATTAATCACAATTGTGTTGCGAGTAATAAATTATTGTAAAGATTTTGTGATTAGATGAGAGTTTCCGTCGGTTTGCACTCATTTTAATAAGTCATAAGTCGTTCGTTATGTTTGAGTCCACAGTTTTTTCATTTATTTTGACGAATGGTTTGTTTCTAACTCTTTATGAGTTATGAAGAAGTTATGAACATTTGATCATTTTCTGACACTTTTTCTGTGAATGGTTTGTGAAGGCCAGCCGTTGTTGACTACTTGGCTAACTAAAGGACTTCGGTTATAATAATGTATTTTTGTTTGGCATTTGCGTTGAGTTTCTATCAAAGTTTTGGTCAAAACAATGGATAACCAAAAGAGAAAAAGAAAAATGTTTTCATAAACCTTAAGAAAATCGATGAGAAGACCGAAAAACAAATGAATTATTCCCAGAATTTTCTCCAATCTCTCAAATCTGTCTATTTTTCTGCTCGAATAGAAAACTTTTGCGCCGGTCTTAAGGCTTAAGAATAAACTTATAATTCATGTGAAGGATGTGTTGGTTGTGCACAACTCAACCAAATGACTGAACTTATTTTAATTACGTAAGTATTAATCAAATCATATGATAATAACAACGAAAACGTTGAGAAAAGTCGGGAAATACAAAAACGAGTCAATTAATCAAATCGGAAAACATGAACATTAGTTTGAAAACGAGTATAATTTGCTTAAACAGCACCCGAAACAATTCATTCTAATTGAATGACACTTTTTTAATTCCTTCATGTTTTGAAAGGACGGGTCGATAGAAACTTTGTTTCCTTGTTTTTTGCAATCAATTTGCTATGTTTTGCACTAAATCTTTGGGAAACGAAGAGAAAAGTCATTAAACAGTTATAAAAGTATTTCAACCAAAACTTAATGACAAAGTGATGGCAAATAATCTGAATATGAGAAACAAATTTCAATTGAGTCGAATAATTTGAGTTTAGAAAAAATGTTAATAACTTTTATTAAATCTATATTTCATTCAAATTAGACGATATGCCAGAACCCTCTTTCCACCAAGATTAGAGGCAAACATTTCATTAAGTTGGTGCCATCGGTCGAAATGCTAATGATATTTGCTCTGAAAAGTTTGTTTACTTCAGTCCACTAATTATTTGAAAGTATATTTGAAATGAAATTTAAAAAATTAGTTTTAATTAAACCAAATGTTTGTTCATTACTTTTATTCGTCGATTTTTAGGGCAAAAATCGACGAATTTATTAAACAGAATATAAATCTAAAGTTTAGTCTCTAAACAGTTATAACAAAAACCGTTTAAAATATTGGGTAAATCAAAATTAGATAAACAAATGGGTCGACAGCAGAGGAAAGCCTGTTCTTGATTGAGGGTACGCTTCGGAAAACATTATTCACAAAAATCCAGATTTGAAATAATGGATTGAAATTAAATTGATTACCGATTCTACAAAACAGATCTCATTAACTGTTATCTTATTTGTCGCTTATGTTTAGAGAGAAAAAGTTCATTCAGTGCTCCCCTCAATGTGTGAACTAAAAGTATTGGTCCATTAAACTGATGTTCTGTTCATTTCTTTTCATACATTAGTTTTTGGAAGCATTTCTACTTTGTTTGTGTCTCTCCTCTCTTCTTCACTCTCGGCTCAGCGAAAGGCCATTGTTTTGGAAGAGTTGATTAGCAGCACATCTCATCCAAACACTTGTAATATTAGGCCTCCCATTGCAAGTGTGAAGCAATTCAATTGCAATCGCAATACAATCTTATTTGTTTTATAAGAGAGAGAGAGAGAGAGAGAGAGAGAGAGAGAGAGGAGAGACAGTAATTTCAATCACATCTCATGCAATACCTTTCAATGAAACGACGATAAGACTAAAGCTTTCAGACCATAGAATAGGTTTCAGTTTGAATGTCACACAAAAACAGATTTAAGTATTAATCCAAATGAGTTGACATTTTCGCCAACTCTTCTCTATTCAGTGGTTGGGTTTGCACTGAATTTTTTGCGTACAGAAAAAATAAAAGCTTTCGCCAAAAATAATAATCTAATTCTTATAATTAAAGTTCGGATTTAGAAATGAGAGCAAAATCAAACAAAAAGTTATTAAAAAGGAAATACAGACTCACTTTGAGGATAAATCGATGAACAAAACACAGATCACATTCTTTAATGAAAGAACTACAGGAGAAACTCATCAGACATATCACACACAATAATTTGCAGGTTACTTTAAACGAGAAGAGAGTTTCAAAAGTCTTTTCTTCACATTCAAGTTTTTGTAACGTTTAGAACATTAAGAAGTGTTTGGATATAGTGTTGGTTGCAATCGCTGTCAGATCTGAACTGAATAAAAGCAGAGCAACATATGAAGGCTTATCATCGCAGCTAACGATGCCTTTGAAAGGAGAGCCTTACAATTGAGACAGCAGTTCCCCGGTACGAATGCTTAGTGCAGCCAGGCCATGCGCTCTTGTTTTGCGCCCAACACTCGATGAGCCTATCATTTGACGAACTTGTCTGCAACTACTACTGGAACTGGCGATGACTTCAAGGATAGTTCACTTTATTGTCCGATCGATTGGATTGAAAGCAAATTTTAATACTGAAAATACCACAAATCTATTGCATTACAGTCTTATGAATAATATTAGAATAAAGTTGAGGAGAGTTTTGAACAACAGATCAGAACAACACATCATAAACAACAAATCAATTTAAAATGAGAGCAAACATCTAAAACAGCGATGGATTATAATTTGTCTCAAATGGCAATCCATTATCGGACCAATTCTTTGCGCTATTTTAATAAATAATCACTTTTAACGGTTCTCACGCGTATTGTTATACCAAAGATTTTGATCGTTATTTTTATCATTGATTTTACGATATTCGGCACTAATTTTTGAATTAAATATTATTTTAGTAACAATTATGGGCTTCACATGAATTGAGAGATTAATTGCATTAATTTATACTTTAATTATAGTTTCAAAAATCTTCTACAAAACTAATTCATGCGATTATAGTCTTTTTGTTTCTGATTAGACTTTTAACATATGAACTCTTCTATCATATCATTAATTAAAATCTTATTTCAATTTTACGCTTTTAAATGCAATCACTGTATTTATGCGTATAATTTGATTGATGGTCAAAATTTAGCCTAGATAATTCGTCTCATTTTTCAATTATTTTCCTATTAACAATCAAAGGCTAAAATGTGACTTCAAACCAGAGGAGCGGAAAGGCCGAAACCTTTAACATTTTAGCTTGCTTACTTTATACAATAAAATTAAAATAGAATATAACCTTGTATATTTGTATGGCTGTTGTTAAGAGACCACTCAGGAAAAGTTGTGCAAAGAAGACATTGACGTGAAATCTGGGATTTTCTAAAACAAACATTTGTTTGTAAATAAAATGGATTGAAAATCAATGTTTGCAAGAACCAAATGCTAGTATTGAGACAAATTTAATTCTTCTCAACTTATTGAATCAAAATTTATGCCGGTGTCAGCCCTCCCTTCTCATGCACAAACATAAGTACTAAGTGCCACACATGTACAGACCTGTATAACCTGTGCTGTAGTTAATGAATGTCTTTCTCCCTCTTAATTACCAAACATTGTAATTAACGTTAAATAAAAACAATTCTATCATTTCTTACCAAACTTCTAGTCATTGCTCACTCTTTCACTAAATAAGTAGACATGGGCTAAAACATGAAAATCCTTTTCATCTTGCATAACTACACTATTAGATAAGTAATCAAATGTTTCATTTCTCTTATGAATTCGCAAAACATAAATACCATTAAAACAAAACTTTATTTTAATTGAATAACTTCTGTGAAAAACGTTATTTGAATCGCAAAATAAACATAAATCATAAGAAAACCGAGAAAATGAATGCTTCGGAATGTGCTCTGAAAGCAAATGAATGACCAAAATAGTAATTAATTTAAAAATTGCATTTCTTAGCCAAACAAACTCGTGGTCCTTTCAAAATTATCTTCTCTTTCAGAACAGAATAGGAGATAATTTTTGCCAATAAATTAATTTTAGGAATGAATCGAATTATCGACAATTTATTGGTATTTCATCAGAAATTGAATCCAATTTTGTTGTGAATACGTTTTGATTTGACATTAATTATGTGAAGGAATGTTGCGATATATGAGAAACTGAAACCATTTATTATCCTCAAGGGATGACCAAGACTCATACAATTAATATCACAAATAAAAGTGTCACTTGCCATTTGTTATTTAGAAGTTGCCCTTCAAACCAGAAATTGGAATTTGACCAAGCAATTAATTCTGTGAATTGCTATCATTTAACAATATACAAAACATACTTATGGAAAGACCTTGGCATTACTCCAATCAAACTGTTCTATTGAATTGCAGCTAAATTAATGAGCGATTGAGAAATTCACTCAATTAAGAGAAGAATAGGCAATAATTTTCGGGTATTATTGATATTTTTGCCACAAATATGTTTAAATTGGAGAATAGAAAAACTAATTACAAAAAACGAAAGATTTATGATTTGCACATAAATACAAAATACGATTTAAACTATTCATCAAAAAATTTGATAAATTATCCAGGCAGAAAAATATTTATTTCTTTTTATTTTTCAAACCACTAATGAATGAAACAAATATAATATGAAATTTAATTTTTATAATACAAAAAAACTCATTAGTTTTCAACGAGTTTAAGATGTGTTAGATATTGTAGATTTTGAGAATAAGTTGGCTAAACCAGGCGCTCTAATCATGTAATTTTAATTTTGGGTGAGTCCTCGAGTACACTGAGCACCGGTGCATAGTTTGGAAGAAATGAGAGGCTTATTATTGTTTGAAATTAATAATTTCTATTCAATAAATGGATGGCTTTAATGGGGGAAAACGAAAAACTAATATTATTTGCCATTAAACGTGTCGTTTGAGTTGTGATGAAAAATACAATTTTCACATTTCATTCAAATTAGTTTTATATGCGATTAATATTTGGTATTCAGTCGTGCGCTGCAAATAATCACAAAAATAGTCATTTTTTGCCAAATTATCTGCTCTAGGATAATTAATTGATAATTTTGTGTCGAATTCCAAAATAGAAACCATTGATCAGAAGATACGTCTAAAACGACTCTTATATTAGATTTTGTTCGTCGGTTGACATTTGTTTTTAGTCTATCTGTCACTGAGATTGAAGACAATCCAATGTTTACTCGAAATTCAATTCATTGCTTGACTTTTGTGTCTTCTATTCTCCACTGTTTGTCATTTAAAGAGAATTCGTTTCAATTTATTATTCATTTCTTTTATTTCAAATTTCTCTCCATTCAGACGATGGACTCAATAGAGATTTCAGAGCCGATACTATTCACAATTATTTATCCTGGTAAACCTCGCTTTGATTAAAATTTAGTTTGGAAATAAATTAGACTTTGAGAGACTCATCAAAACTTGTATTGTATTGTAATATCAAATGTCAGAGATATAAAAATTTTGGTATTAAAACAAAATCTCAATGAATATCATGACATTCCTGTATTGTTGTGAATAATTAACAAGATTTATATCCGAGGAAATTACATTTAGGAAGTTCATAAAAATAATGAATGACAATAAAATTTGAATAAAAATCTGATCTTTGAGGTGAGGGATGCTCAAGGCACTCGACTTCGATACTTGGAAAGCGGCTCATAACACATACCATAGATATGTTTCTCCTCAAATTACTTCAGTCGTTGAGTGGGGAGGCCCACATGGCAAAAAATAACTTGTGCATTTACCGTTTTTTGCATATACTCCGTTTGCCCTTGGACACCCTTGGCACTTTGTTTTATTCGAATATTAATTGAGGCGTCTATTCATTTGATTACTCGGTTTTATTATTCAGTAATTATATGATATAAAGTCAGAACAAACATTGATTTATTTAATTTGGTTTTATTTTGCACCTGAGATGTCCAAGAATTCTGGAGGGAAGGGTAGATAACTAAATGATGAGACCAATGTTTATTCAAAATGTTTCTCTTTATACAATGCGTTTAAAATTTAAATTGAATCTGGGAAAATCAGTGTATTCAAAATTAGGAAAGCTTAAGTGCATATTGTACTTGGCCTCTTTTTTACTATGTTAGTGAAACTCAAAACTCACGTCAGTGCAGTAAAGTGTCTTTCGAGGGGCAAACAATTTTCCAGAGCTTTCAAAAATATTCAAAACAAAAATAGTTGTCATAATTCATACATAAATATTATATATATTAAACAATAATAATAATAATAGGAATATGTTATTCATGTTATGCATTAAAAATATGATAGGATTTCTAAAAGAGTGAGAATTCCTAGAATTCAATTATGAAATCTATAAACAGATATACTTTGGTTCGCTTTGATTCACTTATCGTTGAATTTGTCTAAAATCAAGAGATAATGAAATCACGAAAAGTAAGAATTGATTTTCACATTCACTACAAAATGTTTGAAAACTATTTTTAAGTTTAATATTTGAATAACAAATTCAAATAAATGAAAATTATATGTAAAGTAAACAACAATATAGAGAACATCTTTTATTAATGTTAAAGC
>JAQIYB010000371.1:0-12278 GCA_034699325.1 Oribatida sp. Gr-Ori-00743 | reverse complement strand
AACCGACTCGCCTTCTCTGCGTCCAAATCCTATATAAAAGTGTGGGACCCCAGAGATAGTCCGGCCCGTTGTGTCAAAACTCTCAAGTAATTCCTCTTTCATTGCAAATTGAAATTAACAATAGTTTTGTGCAGTTCTTCAGGTCTGGTCAGTCAAAACAACATATCAATGAATCTCAACACAACTAAATTAGAGTTAGCACCGGGAGAGGCAAACATCCTGGATGTCCAACTCAGCACTTATGGGACCACTCTTTTCAGCACCTGTTCCCGAATAGTTCGTGTTTGGGATCTCAGAATGTATTTGACATCAATTCAAATGAAAACTTTATTCAAAGAAATCTCATTTTAGGTTCCATTGCATCGGAAAGTTGAATACCGGCCATAAGGCAGACATAATGTGTTTGGCCGTCGAAGAGGCCGGTGTTGACAATAATTTAGTGATCACAGGATCTAAGGATCATTACATTAAAATATTTGAAATGCTAGAAGGAGTCGGAGGAATACATAACCCAAAGACTTGTCTAAAGCCTCCTCATTATGACGGTATCGAAGCTCTTAAAATTAGTGGGGATTTCCTATTCTCTGGCAGTCGTGACGCGTGTATTAAGAAATGGGATCTTCAAAATCAACGATTAGTTCAGTCCCTAAATAATTGTCACAAGGATTGGATTCTTGCGTTGAATACAATGCCGAATAGCAATACATTAATCAGTGGGTGCAGAAGCGGTCAAATGAAACTCTGGTCCACTGAGAACAGCTGTTCACTGATAGCTGATATGAAAGCACACTCCGGTGCTATAAACTCGATCGACACGAATTCAAGTCTTGTATTCACCGCTTCATCTGATAACACAATAAATCTTTGGCGCTGGCGTTCTAATGCCGACCCTTCGCCAGACTATATCGACGAGTGATATAACAATCGCCTCAAAAGTGATATTAATATCAAAAACCGTTTTTTAGTTTTTATAATTAACTAATTTCGAGTCAATAATTATCTCATATCTCTTCCATTCGATTACAAATCCATAGGTTTTTATTGCAATCGATTTACACTTAAATTACTTTTAATTTTTGAAATGTTTTTTAGTTTTTTTTGTACATAAGATTTGAGCGGATCTTTAGTTTTCCATAACTCGAAATGCATTCCATTTTGTTTTAATTTATATGAAAAATTCGGTAATATTTGTCAAAAAATAGTAGATTTTAATAATTAATAATTAAATTTATAATAAAACCACAGAATTGTCTGTATTTTGTCAAAGGATCGCTAATTAACTGAATATTTATTTAACGAAAGAAAATTAAGTACTTTTTGATGACTTAAATCAAATAAATTTTATTCAAAACAAATTATTTACAAAATATAGACTAGTTTTGCATTCTTTCGTACATTTGTTATAAATATGTTTGAGGACAGGTAGCAAATCAATCAATGGTTCGATGTCTGAGTGAATGAGTAGTTAATGGACCGCTACATGGCATACCTTCCCTGTCTGTGGCGTTCGTAAGGCACTGAAGAGGCGCCGCAATACTCGTTATAAATGAGTTTTCCCAAAAATATGTGGAAAATGACAATCAAAACAAATATTGAGATCCAGAACATTGTGGGCAGACCTCCTAAGCTGTGGCCGTATTTGTGCATCACAATAGTCTCGTGTTCGTGTGCCGGTGCCTCTGCAATCTCTTTCACGTGAATCGTATGCTTCAATTCATTAATGTGCTGTTCGTCGGGAGTTATGTAAAGAATAGCAGTCAACGGATCCGTTTGTTTGACCGGAAATTCTCTCGGAATTAGACTCAAACTAATCACAAATATTTTAATCCAAATAATTAAAGCATTAAAACAATGATAAGACAGACCTAACGGGTGCGTCCAGACATCCGGCGTCGCACCCATAGAAGTGTTTATGAGCACTGTTCTTATCTAAAGCCACGAATATCTGTGCCTTATTGTTGTGGTCGAGCGCCACAGTTATGTTAATTAGAGTCTCGTTTCCGTAAATTATTCTTCGGATGTAATAATTTCTGTGCAATTCGTTGGGAGGAGTGTTGAACTCCAAGTGGTTGTGAGTGAACTGAAGAGAAGCCATACTTAAGATCATGGCCTGCATCACTCCCTGTGCACCTGATTCTATTAAATGATGACATCCCTGTTTCTCGAGTGTCAACAGCCATAATGAGGCGATTCTTTTCACTTCACTAAAAGTGTCTAATTTTGACCACAAGTTTGGCGCGTGAAGTGTTGAGTGGCCGGTATAGCACCGGTCGGGCGATAATAAAAGGGATTTACTTTGAACCACTGTTTGTCCGAAATCATTGAAATTCATTAAATCGGTGTCAAAGGGAAAGGTATTTCTTTGCGATAATAAGTAATAAAGGGTCGCATTAATTGAGTCTCCGTTTAAAGCATTCGGCGCTTTTGAATGACTGATACCAAAACCACTGCCCCACAGATTAGTCCACATCTCTGAGTGATGCCTTTCAAGTGAAGTCGAAGTCATTTCCATCACTTTTTTGGCCGTTTCGCGGACCGACACTTTCAGTTCAGGCACTTTGGCTGCGATTTGAGATGAAAGGGTAGCCGTCGTGTAGTTAACAAATGTTTGCACAATAATTGTCTTTTGACTGTGGCCCTCAATTTCAAGAGTGTCCACTATTTGAGAGTAGGCAATGGCTACTGCTTTCACTAAAGAGATAGCACTCGAGGGCCGCATTTGTATCTGAGCCACGAGTAAAGTGTAGTCCTTCTGTTCTTTGTTTGAAACGAGCATAGGCTGTACTTTTACGTCTGAACTACCGGTCCATCCTTTTCGGTGCAGTTTAATAATAAGGGGAACGTCCTATTAATTAATGAACAGTTAAATAATAATTTGTTTATATTTGACATATGGACCGACCGATGGATTTGTTATCTTAATTTCCTGAACGAAAAGAGCGGGAATGAGTCGGTGGGCATAAAATGTCTGTTTAATGGATGCGCTTCTCTTCAGGTAATCAAAACACGTTAAACGATTGACGACTCCTTCTTTGAAACGAATGACATTCGCGTCTGAATCAAGAGATTGATTGAAAACATTATGAAATAAGTCACCGATTCTTACGCTGAGAAATGGCACCGAAATAGTCGACGTCAACAATTGGGTGGAAAGGAATGTTCAAATCTAATGCTCTTTTATTCAAAATATTAAGAGAATTGTCGCTATTGTCGACACTAATCGCAAATTTTCCGTTTCCAACGTATGGCAAAAATTTCGGTGTATTTTCTTCGGTTTCATAACTCCTCCAAATTCTTGAGTCAAAATCTCTGTCTTCGTTAAGAAATGGCCGAATATATCGTTCAATACATTCTATATTTGGATCTTCTATAAGACAAATGTAAAACTCAATTATTCGGTCAAAATTCAGGGCATTTCATACCCGAAAAAATTGGAGATCTCTTCCAAATCTTACGAAATATGAGAGGAATTACATAAAGACTAATAACACAAACGATTATCAGAAATAGAAAAAGTCTTCGACGTCTGAAATGAGAGATATTTTGAGTGAATTAATAAAATGTTTGGGAAAACAAACGAATGTTTTGTTTGAAAGAAATTAAAACAATTCATACGAATAGTAATTATCATATCGTTTACAACGCCTTAAATAGAGATCAATTGTTTCAAAGACTTTGAGTGCCATTGATTTGATAGTCAGATAATGTTTATTGTTTTTCATTGACGCCAATAAGCCGTTAATTTGATCCCAAATTATCCAACCATTAAGTCATTCGAGTGTTTCATCTAATGTTTGGCAAATGTCTCACGTCTTCCAGTGATTACAAACAAATCAAATCTGAAGACAAATGTTGTTTAAGTAATGGAAACGATGGCCAAACAAATATCACGACTTAAACGACTAAAAACAGGTGTAAAACATTAAAAGACTAAAAGGAAAGTCAAAAACACTATTAATTTTGAGGCGATTTTATTTATTTTGTTTGCATTCAAACACACGTTTCCATTGGGTTTCGAGTATTGTCTTAAACACAAACAAACTTCAGATAAACATTGAAACCATTGACTCGTTATTTAATTAATTGGTAATTATTGCACAAATAAAAGCATTGAATAAAATCATTAGAAATCAATTGAATTCTGGTTTACATTGTATTAAAAGTTTACTCAAAGAGAGTTTGAAAACAATTTTTTGTTTATTCCGAAGGAGTAATGAGTTTTACAATAAATGACTCATTCGTTTCAGACTTGTTTTGCTTAACATTTCATAAATGAGTCGTTTTTTGTATTGAAAACTGAAACCACTCTCACTGTGAGACTCACATTGGCTTCCATTCAATGCTTTCTTTCAAACATTATTTTTGGTGTTTTTCATTAAAAACTTGAATTTTGAGTTATTTTTACAAAACGTTTGATATTTTTGTCAAATGATTTCATTTTCAAAGGAAGAGTCAAACCAATGGATTCAGTGCTTTAAGTCAATCAAATTCAATACAAATGTGAATTTTTACCACTGATTTAACTCCTGATCTAAACAATGATCAATCGAAGAGCTTTTGCTAACAAAATATTAAAGTATTGATGACTTAATCCCAAAGTTATTCAATTGAATAATCATTTGTTTTAAATCCAAAACAGAGAATCCAATGAACAGATTCGCCAAAAGATTGCAAAAAGTCTTCCCAAATATATCGGAAACAGTCGTCCAAACAGTTCTTTGGGATGTTTTTGTGAAGTAAGTTATATTAAGTATTTGTTTTGACCTCTGCCTCAATGACCGGTGTCATCGACTATAGGTGCCATTCAATGAAGTCATCGAACCGATTGATTTCGAAGAGTTTTTGGTCTCAAACTCAACGCTCATAAGTAATGATCCGTTGAAAGCTTTGCTCGTATTTCCTGCGGATGACATTGAAGTCAATGTCTGCAAACGAAGGATAAACACTATAAAACCTATTATTCCTGACTTCGATGATGTCAGCGCTCAAGAAAATCCTCACATCAGTCAATGTCTTCAGTGCTATACTTCTAATTGGATTGTTGTCAACAAGAAGTGAGACAATTGTTTATTTTGTGCCATAGATTTAGATCTAATTATTTTATCTTTAGATACGAACAATGCGTTCAATTGAATGACAGAAATAATGAAAGAGTGACTCAAACGAAGACAATCGGTAAACATGAATATGAAGTCGACATCGAAGACAATGCCAATAATGGCGACGGCTTTAGCGACACATCTCAAGACAGAACTCCAATTGTTTATTCTTCCCAATCAGCGTCTTGCAGGTCATCACGACCTCAATCAAAGATCAGTGAATTACCGCCTTATTTACGACCGCCACTGGCCTCAGATGAAGACACATCTGAAGGATCAGCGACACCGCCTTCCAATCGTCAGTCAGTATTGAGTGAAGTGAACTCAACTCCCAGTACTTTAACATCAAATACGACAACTCCTCGCGGAAGTCTCTACGATTGTGGTCACTCACGATCTTCGCGTTCGAGTTGGCATTACATGGATTCCCCGCGAAATTCAAGAAACTTGGAGCGGACTGATAGCATGCAATCCAATTGTGGTCCGCGCGGCTCTCGAACGAGTAGTATATTTCATTTGCGAAACTCACAGTCAGATCCTCTGATTCCCGGCCTTTTGGATGATATCTCTTGTGATCAATTGGACAGAATTAATGAGTTAAGACGGCAAGAGGGCAGACATCCTTCGCCTTTCCAACTCTATGCACTACAGGGTTAGTCTATATTTTAACTTTGAAAAGATTTTGATTTAATTATTTGGATTCTTGCAGAAGAAGATGAACTCATTGAATTGCGTCCACCAATTCCTCCGCCATCGGAACCAAATCGACACAGAATTTTAGTGAAATGTCTTTCATTAAAGTTAGAGCTGGAAATAGAGCCGATCTTTGCCTCACTGGCCGTATATGACGCCAAAGAAAAGAAGAAAATATCTGAAAATTTCTATTTTGATATGAATTCTGAGTCATTGAAGAGACTTCTGTCGACTCATATTCAATATCAGGACATTTCGACTCTTAGCCGTTCCTGTGTTTTCAATGTTACCTATCCTTCAAGTGATATGTTTTTGGTGATAAAACTCGAGAAAGTACTTCAGGGAGACGTCAACGACGCCGCAGAACCCTATATGAAGGACGAGAAGAATCGGGAAAAGTTGAAAACAAACGCAGCTTTTTATTGCGAACGACTCGGCAAATACCGAATGCCTTTCGCCTGGACTGCTGTCTATCTTTTAGATGTCTTCAGTGGTATTAATGGCGGCAATGGTACTAATGGACACAATGGAAGTAATGGCGATTCTAACGGAGAAAACAAAGGCAGTTGTAATAGTTTGGACAGCATAAAGAAGAGGTGCAATGACTCGGGATCGCTCAACAGGAAAGGTTCACTGGAGCGGCAGAAATTGGACAAAAGGCGCAGTCTTTCTAATGAGGAGCTATCGGAGGCCATAAATAACTTTAATGCGGTCACTCTGTCTATCAATTCTTTCTTCAAACAAGTGAGTCAACCCTCAATCCAACCCTTTTTCAAACATTTCTTAATAAAAGGAAATATCTGTTAATTGAGGGGAAAATTGCAGCAAAACATTAGAGTCTAATAATTAGATTAAATCAATTCAAAAGTCATAAAAAATAGTTATTATTCGTTTGAAACGACAAAAATTCAACAAAATTTAAGTTTTTATCATTTTCTGCACTTTTATCCTCAATCATAAGGGAGTGGTTTTTTGGCAGAGAAAAACATTTTTATTGCAAACCGGTGTGACTCCGGTGTGACTACCGGTTTATTATAAGTGCAAATGCGGCCAAAAATATAATTAATTGCATACAAAAAATATTTCAAAAAATTGAATCAAATATCAGTTAATTTGAAAAATTGATTTGTTTTTATAAGAAACTGTTTTTTGGTGTTAATTAGGATAACGACAGACTCACAGATGAAGACCTATACAAATATCTGACTGATCTGAAGCGCCCCTCTTCTACTCTCAAACGGCTTAAATGCATTCCGGGTGTACTTAAAATAGACATCTCTCCATTTACCGAACAATATCCCAAATATTGTTTAACTCCAGAATTAGTAAGAATACATCCCTATCCCGACGATAAGGGCAGACCCATCAAAGACATACTCGAATTTCCCTCAAAAGAAGTGTTTTCTCCGCATTACGTCTATCGAAATATTTTGTATATTTGTCCGAAAAACTTGAATTTTACGAACAGACAGGGGTCGGCCCGTAATATAGCAATTAGAATACAAATTATGAACAACGAGGATGAGTACAGCGCACTGCCTATCATATTCGGGAAGTCCAGTTGTCCCGAATTTGTATCGGAAGTATTCACTTCAGTCAATTATCACAACAAATCCCCGAATTTTAACGACGAGATTAAAGTGAAACTGCCCTCAAAGCTATCAGAACAGACCCATATTCTGTTCACATTTTATCACATTCATGCAAAGCCCAAACAGTCGGAGAACACAACCGAAGAGATTCTTGGTTATACTTGGATTCCACTCCACAGAGATGGAAGACTTCAAACAGGGTCATTCTGTTTACCAGTAATGCTGGACAAACCTCCGGCGAGTTATTCTTTTTTGACGCCTTCTATTCAAATTCCAAACACTCGTTGGATCGATAATCACAAGGGATTGTTCACTGTTGTGGTGGAAGCCGTCTCAAGTATATACTCTTTGGACGCGGATTTAGACCATTTCCTCCATTTGTCGACTGCCATCGATGAACAAAATATTCCGCAAAGACTTCTTCCCAATATTGAAAATGAGTTCAAAACAAGTATCCTTTCGATATCAAACGCTCAGATCGAAGCTCTGGTCAAATTTGTGCCCATAGTATTGAATCGATTGATTCGTCTGTTAGTCCGACCGCCGATTATTAACGGCAATCAAATCCTAAATATAAGTCAATCGGTTTTCGAAGCGATCGCTTCAATTGTCGCCAAAATTAATAACACTTTATATCCGGATTACAGTGACATTAGATCCGGAATACTGTCGACATTCATCAACTATCAGGTTATTTTCCCTCACCCGCAGGCCATACCTCAATGTCTCCCTAACCAAAACAGTATTGATAATGAGTCCAATGGTTTTGGATCACATGAGTCCACTCCATGTCAACCACCTCCTTCCTATCATTTCCGAAGTAATAGTAATCCGGATGTGCCGATCGGTGCCTCAATTGATACCCAAGTACATTTGAATAGAGGACTGGACAGAGCGAGTAGTGTCCGTTCGCCTCAAATTACTGCTCAATATTTATCTGAAAACTCTATTTATTCGAACAAAAAAGCAATGCTTTCGAACATTCAGAAGCTCTTCCACGAAGAACTCGTTCTTCAGTGGTTAGTATCGAGCGGCTCATGTCGTGACATCGCTCTCTCAAATGCCGGCTTCTTCTTCGACATTATTATCAAAAGTGTTTGCGAAAACTTAGCCGTTTGTGGGACTCTTCACAGCCCTCGAAGAGAAAGATTTGGCAAACAATTCATGGATGACATCATTTCTTTAGTCAATTTGATTACCTCTGATATTATCAATCGTTTGAATCGGGAATTCAAAGACATAAAAGTAATCAATTCTCTCAACTATTCGATTGCATTCTTCATTAGAGATCTATTGTCTCTTTCTGACCGCAATTATGTCTTTAATTTGATCCGAATTTACTTCAAACAAATGTCGAACTCAACTCAGTTTACATCCGAAACCTCAACGAATCACTCATTTCTCTTAAGACTCGACTTTTTGCGTATAATCTCAGGACACGAGCACTTCATATGTCTGAATCTTCCGTTCGCGACACCAACCTTTCCCACATCACCAGCACCTTCATCCATACCCCAATCTTGGTCTCAAAACTCTCTATTCTCTCCATTAGACAGAACTCTTTCCACACTTTTGGATCGGATGACAACATTTAGTGAACTTACAGATGACTACCGGCGCCAACATTTTCTGACTGGAATCATATTCTGTTCGCTTTCATTATCGCTTGAGATGAACAGCGCTTCCATACATTCAAAAGCAGTTAATTTGATTCGGGGACTAATGACTTCTCACGATTGGGACTGTCGTTATAGTGAACCAGAAGTTAAATCCAGAATAGCGTCACTATATTTACCGATAATTGTCATAGTTTTGGACGCTTTGCCGCAATTGTATGACTGGAAATCAGACGATGTTTTCCGTAATGATTCGAGAACTCCATCGGTTTCCAACACACTTAAGAGGACTTTAGATGAAAAGAGACGTCCGATTGTACTGAACAGTAGCAGTGATTTGGATGACCTTGCCACCAGTCCCAATAATCCGCTCAATCAGTCAGTTGCAATGGCTATCGCCGGAACCGGTGTTTTTACTCGTAGTGAAGAAGAGAGTTATGAACCTCGAAGATGGCCTCTAAGAGAGGATACGACTAAACATTTGCTCATTTGTTTTCTTTGGGTCATTAAGAATACAAATCAATCGGTTCTTTATCGATATTTAAGTGAAATGCCTTTCCATCGAATTTATCAGTTACTGGAAGTGCTTAAGATTAGTGTTTCCTGTTTTGAATACAAGGGTTTGAAAGCCATAAAAAAGGAGAGTCTTTTGACATTCAAAAAGCCTTACGATCTGAAGTCAAAACTGGAAGATGCGATTCTGGGTCTGGGCAGTGCTCGCAGGGAACTTATGTTGAGGAGACGTGATCGGAACCCTCCACAGTCTTCACAAAGCTTTTCTCAGTCAGACTCTCTTCGGTGGCGTAAAGACCATACTCTTAATCGGTATAACAGTAACGCCAATCAAATCGCATCTAAACTTGATTACGAAACTGAAGCTGTTTTGGAGGGACTTCTCTGCACAGAACTCAATTTGGTTGTCGTGGATGTCATTGAAAAAGTAACTTCAATTTTGGTCCAATACTCTGAAAGTGATTCCGAGCAGAATATTGTTCAGAGCAAAGAACTGTTGGGAAATATATTGCAAATAATACTTCACTCATATTCTCTAAACCAAAGTACTCTCGTATTGCAAAACATATTCGCGACTCAGCGCTCACTTACTCTTAAGTTTCCACAAATCATATTTGACGACAGATTTGATGTCGAATTCTGTGCTGATCTGTGCCTACAGTTATTGCGTCACTGCAGCTCATCTGTAGGTTTGGTGAGAGCACAGTCCGCCGCTTCGCTTTATGTATTGATGCGACAGAACTATTGTGTGGCACAGAATTTCGCCAAAATCAAAATGCAGGTCACTATGTCTTTGAGTCATTTGGTTGGAACGAGTAAGTCCTTCAATGAGCCATATTTAAGGCGTTCCCTCAAAACGATTTTGGTGTATGCGGTCATTGACGCTGATATGCAAGAATCAAATTTCCCCGAACAGGTCCAAGAGTTGGTCTTTAATTTGCACATGATCCTCTCAGATACCATCAAAATGAAGGAATACAAAGAAGATCCGGAAATGCTTCTCGATTTGATGTACAGAATAGCCAAAGGCTATCAAAACTCTCCCGACCTGAGACTGACCTGGCTCCAGAATATGTCTCAAAAGCATTCAGATCGAGGCAATCACGCAGAGGCTGCCCACTGTCTCATACATTCGTGTGCTCTCGTCTGTGAATATCTCCATCTGTTTGAAAAGAAACCATACCTTCCCGTCAGTTGTATTGCATTTCAAAAGATATCATCGAATATATTAGAAGAAAGTTTGGTTTCGAATGAGGTTCCCATCGATAATAAGGACGGCATATGCACTGGAAAGTCGTTTAGCGAAAGTGGTTTGATTGCACTGTTAGAACAGACCGCACAATATTTCAATGTGGGCGGAATGTATGAGGCCGTCAATGAAGTATACAAACTGCTGATCCCTATCCCAGAGGCACATCACGATTACAAGAAGTTGGCATCAATTCACGGCAAATTGCAAGATGCTTTTATTAAAATAGAACAGCAAACTGGGAAAAGAGTGTTCGGCACTTACTTCAGAGTTGGCTTTTATGGCCCAAAGTTTGGTGATCTCGATAGGGAAGAGTTCGTATATAAGGAACCCTTTTTAACAAAACTTCCAGAAATCAGTCATAGACTCGAAAACTTTTATTCGGAGCAATTCGGCGCCGATTTCGTTGAAATGATTAAAGATTCAAATCCTGTGGACTTAAATAAATTGAATCCCGAAAAAGGTATTGATTTTAAAACTTATTTAAATAAATGACTAATTTTTGTTTTGTTTTAAGCGTATATCCAAATAACATATGTGGAGCCGTACTTTGATTCCTGGGAACTCGATTCCAGACAAACCTATTTCGAGAAAAACTATAATATAAGTAATTAACCATTTTTTAGTTATTTACCAAATTATTGGATATTCTTTTCAATTATAGAGAGGTTCATATATGCGACTCCATTTACAATGGATGGCAGAGCACACGGAGATTTGCACGAACAGTACAAACGGAAAACTATTCTGACCACTGTTAATTCCTTTCCTTATGTGAAGACTAGAATTTTGGTTCAGGACAGACAACAGGTCTGTGAATATATTTAGAGCTTTAATTGAATTAGAAATAAATGGTATTTGACTTTCAGGTCGTTCTCACTCCTATTGAAGTCGCCATCGAAGACATACAGAAGAAGACTATAGAGTTAGCGAACGCCACATATCAGGAGCCAATTGATTCGAAAATTCTACAAATGGTTCTTCAGGGCTGTGTGGGCACTACTGTAAATCAGGGACCTTTTGAAGTGGCCTCAGTCTTTTTGTCCGAATCCAGTACACGAACCCCTCAACAAAGACCTCCCTCTCCTCTGCAAAATAAATTAAAGTCGTGTTTCAAAGACTTTTGTCGAAAGTGAGTAATTGATTGATTCGATTAAATGATATTTACTTGAATTTGATTTCAGATGTGGTGACGCTCTTCGCAAAAATAGATCTCTTATAGGAACCGATCAGAAGGAATACCAGAAGGAATTGGAACGAAATTACTATAAGTTTACCGAAAAGTTAGCGCCACTTATCAGTACTAATGGACAACAAGCTCTCAGAGCTCTGAGAGAAAGTTATTGGAACAGTCCTTCCGCCAGTTCTTTGCGAACAAAATCGAATACTCTCTTGTGATGAAACTTTGCAGGTATTACCGAAAGCAATAGTTTTAGTATTATTAGGGATTTGCAAAGGAAATCGCCGATATTTGGTGGGTAGTTGTTTGGTCTTATAATAGTTTTCTGTCAATTTT
>JAQIYB010000370.1:0-12278 GCA_034699325.1 Oribatida sp. Gr-Ori-00743 | reverse complement strand
AATCAGATAAAAGGTAAGGTATGTTAAGGTGACAGTGAATGTATCAAGATCATATTTGCTACAATGAAGTCAATTATTTTGTTATCTTTTCAATTGATTGCCATTCAATCGATGGGTAATATATCTGCGAATAGGAGTTCAATATTATAATTGTTATTTTAGATATTAGAGTGAACCTGGTCAATCAACGACTATTCAATAGTAAAGTTTTCAATAAATCGGAGATTGGTTTGAATGAAACTCAAAACAAAATATACTTTGAATTTGAGAAAAGAAATTCCACTCAAAAGTCTATAAATTCGACAGAATTTCCTACAAATGCCAACAAATCGTAAGTTTCGTGAGTTTTGTGTACAAACTCTTATCAATAATTCAAATGTTTTTTAAAGAAACGAAACTATTAGTGATTTTGTGACAAACTTTTATCAATTCATTTCATTTAACATTACTTTACATTATATTTGTCTTTCATTCTTCACTTAAATCAAAATGAATTCATTTATTTTTCTAAGTTTGTCTTTGATTAGTACTGTGAGGGGCGACGGCGAGACGGCTAATGTTGTCTACAATTACGGGACGTACAATAACTTGCAGACAACAACTGTGCCTCAAGACGGACACCCACATCACTCTCACGGTCCTCTCGGCCCACAACAGATGATGATGTCACAGCCGGCTCAACCAAATCCTGGTGTCCTTTCCCTCAGAGTTCCGGCGAATGAATTTCCCGGTATTTGAGTTGTTTTTAATTGTTTAAAAAACTAAAGTCTATCCCTTTTTAGGCTCAATGCCAGGTATGCCTCCCGTCAATCCACACGGAGGTCCGACTTCGCATATAAACCCACAGCATTATAAGGACCCATACAGTCATCGTTTAATGCCCGGTGCAAGACCATATGTACAGGCAGACTTGACTCATCTTCAATCTTGTACACCAACCCCATTGATCGCAGAGGTGTCTACTGAGTTGTCCTCAGTTGAAAAGGGTTTACTCTCATATATGTGTGGTCAAATAATTTTAGCCCAGCACATATTCCCATACAAAAATGTGCGGTTATTTTGGCGAATTCCATACCGCCTCTCATATTTTGCCTGTTTAAGTGTGGGCCTCACATATTCTCTCATCTATGGCCATGATTATTTAGACTCAATTATCTCATCCAATTAAGCCGCCATTTTTTTTATAAAATTTGACCCCTTTTTATCTTTTTTACCTTCTTTTAAACGATTTTCAAAAATTGATTTTTTAAATTTAATTGACACTCAATTTAATTAAGAATTATCCGAATAAATTCAAATATACTTCGAATTCGTGATTATCTCTAATTTGGTTTTGTTTGGAGTAATTGAGGATCAGATAGAAGTCGGACCACACAAAGAGTATAGAGATCTCAAGTGTTCGTATCCGAGAATCAGTTCCATAGCGAGACTCAGAGATAATAAATACTTTATTTCAACGAATGGACAGAAATATTGGGTAATAAGTGATTCCGAAGAGGCGTTCAATGAGAACAGTATAGACCTGAAGACAATTACAAATAAAAATTATAATAAATTAATTCAATGTTTAAATAAAATCAACGAATTTTTAATTCAAAACTATTGGCGAAAATGTTTTGATTTGTTTTACTCTTTTATTTGTTTGAAAAGTGGTTGATTTGAGCAAGGTTAATGTTTAATGGTTGGCAACTGTAAGAGTTCAATAGATTCTTGTAATAGTTGTTTGTTTAGACCAAAAAGCTATTTTAAACTTCATTGAAACCCCGGCCCTAAAACTCTAGAGATATGGTCAGAAAATCCTATTCTTTCCTGAATTTATAGATTTATTTGTGAAACGGATTATTGTATTAAAATTTTGAGTGATTTTAATGTGAATTCAGTTTAGACTTCAATCGATTCTTAACTCAGAAGTGAATCAAATGTTGTGAATGACTGACAATAATATCGGGTCAATGACTGATTAGCAAGGTAGTTCATCTATATTTGACGGATACTCTTGGCCATACTTTTTGCTTCTGGTCCGTTCTTGCTCTGCGTTTACAAGACAATAATAATGATTGACCTGTCTTATTTATAACAACCCCTTTTTAATGGATTTTTTAATTAGTTGATTGACTCGTTTATTGCATTTTATAACTGATTAAAACTTTTATTGTATTTTACATTTGAGGCACAACTGAACGCTCAATAAATACACATTTGTTATCGAATTGCAGTCAAAATTGTGAATTCAATCGATAAGAATTGGATTATAGTATCGATACTCGAATTAATTGGAAGAATATCTCACAGTTTTGGGTAATAATTATCAATAAAATAAACTTTTTTCTAAACAAATCCTAAAGTTTTAATAAATCTTCGGTCAAATGTCGGCAACCATTTGGGTTTGTGGTCGTTTATCCAGTAGAAAATTGTTGCTTGCTCAATTGCGTCTCCCTACAATATTAAGAGTGAAAAATATATTAAGCCTGGTCATAAACTTGTTAGAAAGCACTCACCCCTTTGTGGCGGAGTTTGTTCTTCATTTGGTGGGTGCATAAGACTCATAGGAGGCGGGTCTTCGTCATATTGGGTCGGTTTAATCAGTTTGCAGTCGACCATAAATGTGGCCAAAAGGGGAAGCCTCCACTTTCCTTTCTGTTTGGGTTTAGGCATTCCGAAGATCATTAGTTTGAAAGTCCCGACTCGGGGCGGACTTATCGTAAACGTTATTTTATTCCCTGAGTCGTCCCGCGAGACAATACTTCTGGTGTCCATTTCCATGCCGTCCGCGTCATAAATGGTGTAAGTGATGAGCATAGTCTCATTGGATTCCATAACGAGACGCCGTCTGCCGCCCCAGGTCACTATCACAGGCCCCGACTGGTTGTGTAGTCTCATTTTGAAGTCGTAGAAGGTTTGTGTCGGACCCCATGGAAGCTCATTGATAGGCAGCGGCTCAATGTATTTGCGCGCTCGGGTGCACTCCATTAGGTATGTGCACACGTTCTGAAGGCTGGTCGAGTCCTGGCCCTCTTGCATGTCGCGCTCGGGTTTGGCAAATATCTAGGTCAGGTGAAATTTGACACTGGTCAGAAATTGCTTACATCAACTCACTTTGTATTCTAATGCCTTAAGAAAAAGCACCCTGATTCTATTTTCAAATTAATTCTGTCATTTATTCCGCCCTATTTCACCCTGAGCAGTTGATCAGACAAAAATTACTTTTTCTAAGAGCTTAACATTTTGTATATAATTATGGTTTTTATTGTTTGCAAAATAGAAATATAAGGTTCCGTTCCGTTAAGGGCTTACCTTCAGGTAAAACCTTCCTTCGATTGGCGGTGAAACGGCGAAACTGCCGACCAGTCTGTCCTCCTTTAGCTGACAGAAGACGTAGTGATTGAGTGACGAGTTCTCCAACTCATCCGAGGGGTAGAGTTTGTATTTATATCTCATGGCTTCGTGGGAACCGATTTTGATTTCCGTCGATATCCTGAAGACAACCGGATTTTGTGTCTTCGATCGGATCTTCAGATTAAAGTCGAAAAAATTTGGCGAAACTTTGGGTAAACCATTGAACTCTTCTAATGTCAACGGTTTGTCCAATAATTGCCATCTAATCAAAGATGTAATCAATTTAAGTAAAGAACTTTTGAGTTCTACAATGTTTTCACTAAATCTACATTGACCCTGCGCTAGTAGGACTGGAGAATTATGGCTTTCTTTGTGTTAATTTGTTTTTTATTGGTTTAACATAAAAGACTCAAATTCTTTAATATTTGATTTTAAAGCCTTTTTTAGTCACGTTTTATACATTTAGGAATATTTGGAATTTTATGGCTTTCCCTACAAATTCAATCTCTAAACTATACGTGATTTAAATTTAATCAAGAACACATTAAGCAAATTGAATTATGACCTTGAATAGTTGTGTTCCGCCTCATCGTAGGGAAAGTGTGTCCAAATCAGAACTTCGGGATCAGTGAGGAAAAAGTGTTCGTTTATTTTGCGCTGGAATTTGCCGGAAGGGTCAGTATATCCGGTGCCCCACGTCGTGTCGATTAGACGCCAGGCACTCGAAATAAATACTGCATTCCAGGTGTGGGTTATGTCTTCACCTAAACAGCAAAGGGTTCGCTCATTTTCACCAAAAAACTTGAGTTTATCAAGAAAGTACCTGGCTTAAATTGGTGACCGGGCCTATAGTCATGTCCTTTGGCAAAGCCCTCAACCTTTTTGACTCTAATACCGGCCAAACGGCACATGTCTGCAAAGAGTTGACAGTAGTCTTTGCAAACTCCTTCTCCACATTTGAATATCTCATTGGAAGTCATATTAACGCCGATATATTTGAAGTCAAACTTAATATTATTGGAAATCCATCTGAAAATAGCCCTAACTTTGTATAAATCATTTTTAGTCGATTTACACAAACAGTCCACCAATTCCTGCAAAGTCTCGAATTCCGGTGCCTTCAGAAAGAGGCCAAATATAGCAGACATTCTTTAAAAGGAGAGGACTTACCTCAAGAGTTCTTCTATCGACTTCGCGAAATATAGCTATAGTTGGGATCATTTCCCTCTTACGGGTTGGCGGCGGACGAGCGGCAAATTCGGGCGACTCGTCGGTAACAATATCGTTGTCTGTTTGTACGGAAGCGTCACATTTGGGAACTGTTGACAATGCGGTGATTGGCGGCCGAACATTGAGTGCAATGTAATAGGAATTCAATACATTATCGCAAAACATAATAATGTTATCAAAAGTACATTAATTTCATTAAATATAATTAAAATTTATTAATGGCTTTAATTTTGGTGAAAGTTTTGGAGCAAAAGCTCTGAGTTTAGTATAAATTATGTAAAAGTCTTTCGCCAAACGTTTGAGTTATTATACGGAAAATGTTTTTATATTACATATAATTGTTTTGGGACTCAACACAAAAAAGCATTTTATCAAAAGTCTGTAATATTTCAAATGAATTCTCGTTTTTTGTAGGTATTCACAAATTATTGATATTTTTGCCCTTTTATTCCATTCCCACCTTTTAGTGAATGTATTGGAAAATAATATTAAACTAATCTAAGAATTTGTTGAAACGAAAACTCGGAAACAATTAAAGCAATAAATGTTTTATAAATCGATAACAAAATTCTGTATAAATATCGACAAAACACTACGTTTTGTGGCGTTTTTAATGAGTCTGACATCGATTTGTGTCGGAATATTAGTTATGAGTTATGACTTGAGAGAGGAAAGACTTATATTGCAGTGCAATAATTGAGTATTCTGGGCAATTTTCAAGAATATTCCAGGAATTCACGTTTTTAGACCGTGCAAATCAGCGTGACCCACACCTACGTCTCATCACAGGCGGTCAGACAACCCAACATTTATTATGAATGAACACTAGTAAGCCCTAAATTATTGAATCTTGCAACTTCTAGCAGAGAATTTTTTGTAGAAATTGACCAAGAATGTATGTGAGGGTGGAAACGTATGAATGAAAGTATTTAATCTAATTAAGTCTGAACAAGGTAGAAAAATAAAGCAGTCTTATTTGTTCTAGGTATTTTGAATCACTATTGTTTAAAAGTCTGAATGAAAACATGAATTTTACGTAAAACCAAATTTTTAACCGATTCTATTCCCTTGAGCAAATGATCTAGAGTAATTTTGAACTTTTCAATCCATTCGAGTAAACAAAACATCGATTGAAATATTTGAATGAATCTCTTAAGTGTCTAAACGTGTGTTTAATAACAAACGCAATCTTTTGTCAATAATTCAATTGTTTTTTTTTGAAGGAGTGATTCAATCGGAGCTCTTTTAAAATAAAAACTTTAAGAGTTAAGTCAATTGAGAGCAAAAACAATTGGAAGTTATTCTCCACTCAAACATGACTTGAATTAAGAGAAGAGCTCAGAATAAGCGATATTTTACTAAAAAACTAAATTTCGATAATAATTTACATTTTGGTAATCAATAATTGATTAGTTTTGGAGAATATTCTGCATTGAAGTGAATTTCACCGAATATTCTATAGATTAGCACTTTTTGGGCAAAACTTGTGATTACTTTCATTGCGTTCACAAAACATATAATTTTATTAACAATTTGTGCGTAAATTTGAGACAAAACTATCTTTTAATTGATTTAATTGAAGTAAAATGTATATAATTTTCTACCTGTGCTCACAGAATCTCTAAATTAAATGTTCAAGGATCACTAGCCAATAGATGCTCATGGGAGCAAGCAAGTACAAATAGAAACTATATGAGACTTAAATTGAAGCGACCAAGTTTAAATTAAGAACTCCATAACAAACCTAAATTGGCTTTGAATTTGTAACTGTCATCCATGTCATCCAAAAGTTTACTTAAACAATCTTGGAGCTTATTGTCAGGAACTTTGAGAAAATGGTTCTTAGTTTGCAATAATTCTCTTTCGATGTGAGCGAAGGGAGAGGTTATGTCATAGGAGTGTAACGCAGACGACAAGTCATTTCCCGCCGAATTTCCGGCCAACACTGTCGACAACTTTGGATCAGTTTGTGATTCGATGTCCTGAAGAATATTGTTATTGAGATTATCAGTCAATGGAATAATGTTAAGGCTATCGGAGTTTTGGTGCAGTCCTTGTTTGGTGGGTGCAGTCCATAAGCGAAAGTTGTCGATATCGACGCTCATAGACTTCCTTAGATTCGTCTGAAGAGTCGGACTCTTATTAAAAACTTTTGGCACTAATTTTGTTTTAAATGTCTGTACAAAACCGAAACGGGTCTGAGTGGCACTGGTATGGGTCTGGCGTCGCACTTGTATGCCGACGTCGACAGTCACTTCTGCGGATGAATGCACTGATCTTTTGCTGGAACTCCGCTTTCTATTGAAAAGCGAGTCTTGAGTTTGTAATAAAACACTTTTATTCACATCAGAGGAAGAATTGTCTGAATCGGGTATTGTTTTGATGGGAGCACTGATCGAGTCTTCATCATCGATGCCATTTGTTGAGGACTCAGTCATAATCATATCGAGCTCTTCCTCCGGAGATAACTGAATGTCTGTTTGCGTGGACTGTGTTTTGATGCCATATAAGTCGGTCTCCGTTTGTATAGCAATCGATACAATACTTGCGATAACCGTCTGTTTGTTAGAACTGGAAATTGTCTGCAATTTGTTCTGAAATAATGCAAACTTAAAGCCGGGCTTTGTTTGGGGCGGATAGCCATTAATATTGACCGGGTTCATTTTCTTGTTAACACTGGATAGCCGGTCCTTATCTTCAATGTTGTCATTGGTGTCTATGCCGGTGCCACCGATCAAATCAGTATCGATCGGCGCGATTTGTACGGCAGAAGAGGCGCCACAGCCCATGACTGTGTATGTGATGGCCCTTCCTATGCACCAGTTATTGTCATGACCTCAATCACAATCGATTGCACATAATTTCAATTCAATATTCAAATCAATTCTGACTTTTATTATATTAATTATTTGAATACTATTTTCGTTTTGAGAATACCATTACTTTCCTATAAATTGAGACAAAAAAATATATTTTCAATCAAATGATTATCTTTTTTTAATTATTAAATTTTGTAATTAATTCTGGTGATACTAATCTAGGTATTGATCATGCTCAAAATAATTAAATTTTGTTGAAGAATATTGTGCAAGATTAGGTACAACCTCTTTATCAATGAGTAATCTTAAAGAGTTTTGTCTTATTCTTCAGAAAAGACTGAATCCATGTGTCAATAAACTCGAGGAATGTTCTCTTTTATGGCATTCTTTTCGAAGTATTGGAAGTATTTTCGAGATTTTTCTGATTAGAAAATTCAATACTTTTTTGAGGATTTGAGTGAAGAAATCAAAAGATTTATTTTGTTTTTTTCCAAACGTTTTTGAACAATATTTGAGAGGAGAATATCCTCGACTCTAATCCCTAACTAATTAGAATCTGAATAATACATAAATTATTTATACATTTCTGATGAGAATTAATTCAAAACTCATTAAATAAGACATCAATGCATTCACTTTTATGGTTAATACTCTTTCGATAACCGACAAACAATTTAGTCAACAAAATTAAAACAAATCATAAAATAACCTAAAATATTATATTCCAATTATTATCAGATAATTTAAGTTAATTAAAGAGTTCTTTTATAAACTAGGTTAGTTTAGCAAAGGTAAGTTTGGGTTGGGTTGTGTTAGGTTAGGTTAGGTTAGGTTAGGTTATATTAGGTTAGGTTAGGTTGTGTTAGGTTAGGTTAGGTTATGTTAGGTTAGGTTATGTTAGGTTGGGTTAGATTAGGTTAGGTTAGGTTGGGTTAGGTTGGGTTAGGTTAGGTTAGGTTGGGTTAGGTTAGGTTAGGTTAGGTTATTTTATGATGTTTTAATTTTTGGACCAAATTTTTTGTCGGTTGTCCTCGGTTGTTAAAAGAGTCTTAACCCACTTTTATTCATCAAAGTTTCAATTCAGGAACAAAATTAATGTCTATTTCTTTCAATTATTGAATTCCAGGAAAACCTAATTAATCAAAAGGTATTTCAATTAAAACTAATCATTTAAAGTAAATACTATTTGTTTACATCAAAAATGTGACAATTCTTCAAATGTCTAAAAATTGTTTGATATTAAACTTAAGATTTAAATCTGTTTTTACGAATTCTAAGCAAAATCTGATAATAAATATACAAAAATATAAAAAATATACAAAAATCAAATCAAAATTTAATGATTTCAAACATTGAATGAACCAAAGATTTGTTTGCGAGATAATAGAGTTAACTACACATAAAATGTATTGATTTAATACACTTATATTAATATATCTAATGAACTAAAATCATTCATTCGGAGCACTCTTTGAATAATTTATTAGTCAATCGTTTCGGTGAATAAAGTGAATGAAAGGCCGAAAATAATCACCGAAACAATTGCCGCAAACAGTTTTGTAAACAGAGATTTGAGTAATAAGAATATTAAGCTTAGATTCGAGAACACAGAATAATACCCGCCTTCTATTGAAAGTGGTCATGGTCATTCCATGAATATCAATTAGTTGTGTCCGATCACACACTCGAAATTAATTTCGGTTTTGCATTAATAGTATTTCGATAATAATTATTGGATTATTATCGAAATTTTTTCAGATTTATTGAAAACGCCCTAGTACATCTAATAAATTTGACTTTATAAATAGATGAGATTATTATTTAAACCCAGGTCACTCCTTGATTTGAATAATGCTCACATAAACGAGTGGGAAGTTATGATAAAATTACCTTTGCCCAAAATAAGTCTAAGCTCGTTAATAAGTAAGTTATCAAGTAAAGTTTGTACTTACAGAATGACCAAGAGTACTGAGAGCACTACGGTTGGAGAATAACTGGAATTCCAACCAAATTCACAATAATTATACATTTCTTTTGATAATAAATTTGAAACAATAAAATAAATTCTTTTGATATAAGAATTATTCATTAATTTGAACAAAAATATAGAGAAAAATAGATCACAAAAAAAGAGATTAATTTGAAAAATCGTAACAAAAGTTTTCGACACAAAAAAACTGTATATTAAAAAGAAGTTGTCTTTCGTTCTGAAAACACAGAATATATTCTGTAATTATATAGAATCGTCGCGTTTTTAGTAGAGCACAGGTATGTGTATTAGTACGTGGCTGTCATCATATGGCAGAAATAGGCGAACTGGAGAGTCAGTGCACAACTCAGTGATGGCCACAGCAATGAGAATCGCATTATTATAATAGACTTCATTGATTTGGGCGGCGATGGCGTGTCTCGTGTTGTGAAATCATATCATAGAAGAGAACTCTTTTTCATTGCTTTTGATAATAAAAAACTTTTTGGCCAAACATTACTGTCTATAAACATATGCAATGAAATGTCATTAGATTTTTATTACACAAACCGTTTATTATATTTAAATATAATTCTTGAAATTCTGTACCAGTTTTTAGGGCTGACTCTGGCTCTCCAGAGACGTGAAGATTATGTCAAATCAGATGAGAGACTAAATTACATTATACTCGAAATTCTTTGGATGTTTTACATCTCTTTATCGATATTTTAAATAAAAATTTGTTTCCTTTCAAATCAAAGCGTTTTTTTTCATATGAATAGAAATGTTTTACTCAAATGTGTCTGTAATTCAGAATAACATGAAAATGTCTTTCCTTTACTCATTAGTTTTGGAATTTTCAGGTTTGAGGTTAAAAATGATGTTTTTGAGTGTCTTTTGTTTCGGATGAGTTATCATTATTGAAGTCGTGAAATGCAAACATTAGACTCTTTGGTGGGGCTCCTCTGCACAGAATAACAAATTATTCTATAAGTAAAGCCTTTATTTTATCATTAATTAACTGATGATATTCTTCGGCGACATTTTCCTGGGGTTTACTCTTTTTTTCAACAATTCTGAAGAGAAAATCAATTTCTTATCGATAATCACATATAGAATGACATTAAAAGTAAAAATCCATTTATTCTTCAGAAACAAAGTCTTTGAATATTAATAATAATAATTTGTTAATAATATTTGGAAATTTTTTTGCTATAAATCAACTCTTAAATGATTATGGAATGAAAAGAATTGTAAATGAGCAAGGCTAAACCTTAAGGACCACAGTGATGTTTAATTGTACCTTGATACTAATATCTATAATTGATTTTATGCATTCGTTTTATAAGAAAATGTATTTTAATTAATATTTAGTAAACTTTTGATTATTTAATTGAGTTTTGGTTTCTTTTCTCATCAATTGATTTGTTGTGAGCACAGGTATTAGACAATGGTTTGCTTGACATTAGACATCAATTAGAGTAATGACTTTATCTGTTAGAACTGTACAGTAATGTCAGAGAATGGCATAGAAATATGGCTATCAATAAATTCGTGACATAGTTTTCGGACTGTCTGTCCATCGATTACTTGTTTGACTAAAATCAGTGCAATTCTCGATATTATGACTGAAAGCTAATAATCAGAAGTAAAACCATTTAGTTATCGGAAGAAAGAGTGAAACAAAGGCTTCGATTATCACAGAAATCGACATTAGTTTTGTGCCAAACCTTCAACTCTTTGTTTTTGTGCACAGATTTTCGTTTATAATAACCAAACGAATAATAGACTAAAATGACAGCAAATGTTGGCTTTAATGATAGTCTTTGTATTTTCAGACCCCTTTCCTAATGGACTTTCTATTTGTTATGATTTGTCACTCAAAATAATTGTAATTAAAGCCAGAATAAGCGCAGTTATGGTGTGCTATCATTTATTGACATTCAATTCTTTTCCTTAATCTTGACATAGATTTTGAAGAAAACGATTCACTCATTCGACGAATGAAATGCAAATAATTATGTTTTTCTTCTCTTCATTAATAACAAGAATCTATTCATTTGTTTATTGAAAAATAATGCTTTTCCTCGATTAATGTCAAAATTAACTGAAAGATCAATAACCGAGGTTAATTATGACGGGTTAATTATTGTATGCTTGGTATTCCTATTCCGATCTCATATTGAATTTAGTGACAAATCAATCATTTAATTGAAACAATTTGTTGTCCGAACCGATAGTTTTCACAACAAATGGGATATAAAACTTTGACTTACCTTTGATTGGCTTAAAGTCTAATCGAAATTCACAAACAATTTATTGATTTATGACTTAATTTATTCATTTTTGAAAAATCAATGAAAAACTTCAATAATAACTAGAAATGTGCTCGGTGGTGATTTATGGAAAGTAGGCTTGCTCAATCACAAACTCTATGAGTCTTTTTGTTGATTACTTTTCTGATGACTTCCGTGAAAAGAGATAATTAATGAGAAATTTATTCTTACATTCATTACGAGTAAAAAAGATTACAATTAATGATTGTTTGCATAGTTTTTAAACAAATTGCAATTAAATCACAAATATTGGGACAAAACACTCGCTTTTCAATCAAAAGTCGATATTAAGAAAAAGAAATTACCATTAAATTGATTGTAGAAAAAAAGGTGACATTAGATTTATAGGAAGTACTGTAAAGGAATGTCTGATTTGTCTGGCGCTCAATAGTTGTCACAGATTTCGACTCAATTTAACACAAAACTATTCCGCGCATTATATTTGTGTTGAAGAATATAATAGATATTAATTTAATGTGTTTTTCACTACCTTGCGTAAGCAATGTAGTATATAGTTTCGTCGATTAAACCCCACCCGCCCGCCCGTAAAAGAGGGGCCCGTTGCTAATAAAGGAAAACTAAATTCAT
>JAQIYB010000369.1:0-12279 GCA_034699325.1 Oribatida sp. Gr-Ori-00743 | reverse complement strand
TACAGGTTAATCTCAAAGTGATAAACAAAATTTCAAGAATTCAATTGAAACCAAAACTTTAGATTTTAAGCTTTGAGATTAGATATAGGATTAGACAAATGATGGGAAAATTTATTCAACAATAATTTTGTATTCTTCTATAATAAAAGTTAACTATTATTATAAATGGTGTCAACTGTATATAGGATTAATTTAGGGTCGTCCAAAATTTCACTGCGGGCCCGGTATATATATATATATTAAATACATAATAATTCTAATTCTGTATATAATAAATACAATTCTATAAAATTGACGGAAATTACTCAAAAATTATCTAAAATCTGAAATCAATTAATAAAAGTATCGGAAAGTTATGTGTAATTCAGTTCCTCTTTCAGCCCTCAAATGATTAGTCACTAAACTCTGAACTGAAATATTGTTCTCAAAGGGAATGACTTTTAGTGATTAGAATAACATTTGAGAAATACCTTAATTTTGGCCCTAATTTTTGCCAAAGACATCGGACTTTTGATTTCTTCGTAATAATCGGGATAAAAACGACGAGAAGGCAAACGCATAAAAGGGTCGGACAAAGCGCTTCCGTGAGCATTAGTCTCACTTCGAATGGCCTCAAAGAGCTGCCACTGCGGGTTGGAGTCAGCGTCTTCTGGATCTGAAAAAGTGGTCACTTCGTCGTTGGTTTCGTCGCCATAACTACTGGTGTTTGCACTCTGAGAGATATCCATTTCGGGATCCGTTTCATATCGGAAAGCGGCTGAAATGGCCGACCATTTGTGTCCACTCGGGTGTAGACGTTTCGCTCGAATGCGTTCACTGGTTTTAATTGGCTGACACTTCTTAGCGTCGACGCCATCACTGCAATCACTGCGACCATCACTTCCCTCATCGCCCGACAATTTCTTTCTTTTGGGCATTTAATCGAAACTCAAAATACTTTTATCTTCACTTATGAGACCTTTTATTCAATATTTCGTTCAAATCGAAGAAATTGTCTTAATTTTAATGAAAATTCGGTTAAATTAAAAAATGTCGACAATTGTCTCAACGGAAACACAAACAAAAATAGAGTCGACGGACACTCAAAACCATTTCAAATAAGGATTTGTGAAAACTAACGAATAGTATCGCTTAAAAAGGGACTGAATCACAAATCCATTGTCATTGTTGTCAATGTTGAACGCTTGATAAAATTGGGTTTGGTCATTCTATATAGTAATACTTTAGATTTAGATAGGTAGTATAACTTTGGCTAAAATTACTCATTTGATATGCGATGAGTAATAGGACAGAATATTTGTGGCGAACAATGGTTGCAGAGGAGGTTTTAGTGGGGTTCGGGTTATTAGAGGATATGCTTCACAATTGGATTAAACAAAACATATTAAATGAATAAAACTTTTAATCGAATGAATAATTTAATGGAAATTTATATAAATATAATCACAATTTAGTCTACGAATAGAACATTACTTTAATTTATTTGAATGAATGTACAAAATGTCGATTCAATCGTCGAATAGTCAGTCGATTAAAATTTCTGAAAACCAATATTTGATTTAATTTTGTTCCCAAAAGTTCTAAAAATTCAAAAAATGTTTTAATGAGTCGTTTGAGTCAACGATTTATTGAAGGCTTTTCGTCCGAATTATGAGAAAAATTTCTTCGATAGTCATCGCCAGGGTTTCGATGATATGCCGATTCCCTCGAATTGAAAGATGGCCAGGACTGGTATGCGTTCGTCTGATTTGGATTCGAGTTTATGGGAACACTTACACTACTGTGCCCAAAGAAGTGCTGCTCGTACTGACCGTGACTTCGATTGGCCACAGGATGATTGATGTGTGCGCTCGACTGGGAATGAATGGCAAAATGACTCGAATGGCTATTAGATGTGTTTTGTGGCGCCGGACGAAAACGCCGATCATTTTGATGTCTGTGTTTTCGTTCACTTTCTTCGCGTGAATACATTGGTTTTGAGTAATGTTCTGTCCTATTGTCCCTTTCGTAGGGCAAACCTCTAATTTCGGGCGCAGACCTTTGGTTTTCATGTTTAGGCCACGAATTCCTATAGTTTTGTGAATGAGTTGTATTAGGATTTTGTGGAAACGAATTATTAGTCTTTGACTCAAATGTATTGTATTCTGTCCGCTCTTTTTTCATCAATTTATTGATCGGAAAACCAGAAGAAGATTCGCGTTTCAACGGATTAAAAGATGAATGCGTTGGTAATTGTTTATTAAAGTGACGGTCGTGTCGTTCCCTTCCATCCCTTCGTAAAGGATGAGTGAGACTCTCAGAGTCTTTCAATTCAGTGGTTTTAATGGAGTGTTTATAGAGTTTGTATAACTTCTTCGCGTGATATTCAGTAAATTTAGACACAAATGTCCACAAATGGTTTCGCCATTCCTTTGATTTTATTGGATCAGAACTATACTCTTGAAGACACTCATCGATCCGAACGCCAATTGTCTTCAAATGCTGTAAATAATGAGACTTCTGTTCGGATTTTGAAAGTGAAACGTCGGGTTTGTCGAGTGCTTTGAGAGCTTTCTTCACGGGTCTCATCTTCTCTTTGCACACTTCAAACACATGCGGTTCTAAATCGTCGTTTAAATCATTGGTTGGAAGACTGGTCATATCGGTGGATGTGTTTCCTTCCTTTTTCTTTTTCTTCTTTTTCTTCTCTTTTTTGTTTTTCTTTTCTTTCTTTTCTTTCGAATCTTTTTTCGATTTCACTTTTTTCTTATCAAAATCTTTAGTTTTATTCTTATCTTTGATTTTAGTCTTGTCTTTGGAATCACTGTTTTGTTTTCCTTTCAAAACGCCGTCCAATTTTGTTTTAATGGCTTTCTTAGAGCGGGGTTTGGAGGCCTCGGCCTGTATTTTTTGGGCCGTAATTATTTTCTGCATAAACTTTAGTAAATACTCGACGCGGGTCTGTAATTGTTTGGCCTGAGGTTTGTGATCCCCGTCCGGAAGAATCTGTTTGTTTATAATATTAAGAAAAAACTCAAACATCACTCAAATCAAAACTCACTTTATCGGCCAAACCATAAGACGGGTCCATTTTTATAGCTTCCCAACTACCAAGACCATATTCATGAACACCGGTTAAAAGTCTAGAATCGTCTTCGAGGGTCCAGAGCACATCCCAATGGGTGGCCTTCACTTTGGATTTCAATATCCATCTGAACAATAAATAAATAATTAGAATAAAACAAATTAAAAGAATTAATACTTTTTCTTCTCTCCGAGAGTCGGCGGTAATAGGATGTCGAGCGGTTCCAACTCCTTTTGACACGAAAGAACGTTCTTTGGAAAGACGCTGACTCCGCCTAATTTGAAGTTCGGGCCTCTATTGCCTTTTTTATTGATGTTTGCGGTCACTAACGATAGGAAATAAATTAATCAAAATTTGATAAAAAGATGAGTTAAAAGATCATACGATTGCTGTCATCGTTTTGATTTTCATTCGCCATTTTTTCTGAGTGCTCTTTGACTGCAGTTTCACAACCGATTTGTAGGGTTTCAGCGATGCGTTTGAGATCATTCATAGGTTTTTCCTGAAGTTCGGCGTCGATTGCAATCGACTCTAATCTCGTCAAAGGATTTGCAAATTTTTTGAAGCTTTTGATAAACCGACGGACTTCTGCTTCAGAAAAACCCTTCATTGACTCTCGTGGATAAGCTTTCGGACGGCCCCTCCTCTTAGGTTTATCCCCATCAGACTCATCACTGGCCATATCGTCTTTATCTTTCAATCGACTCGGGTCATACTCTTCGCCGCTATCAGAGGGATGGCCCAATTGGTTGGCTGTTTTGCGACTCCTGGGCGGTAAAAACATATCCATTTCCTCTTTTTGTTTCTCTTCCTCTTCTAATTTTATTCGGTCGGCTTCAGGAATAATGTCATCCCAGTCCTTCTCTTTGTTTTGATTATCGTTTTTAGGGGAGTGAGTACTCAATGCACTCATGTCTTCGTCTTCATTGTAATTGAAGCTAGCAACTTTGAATGCAGACAACAGCTCATCGCCAACAGAATGCGGGGCCTCTTCGCGAGTCTCAGCTCTGCGGAGAATTTCATCGATGTCACACTGCGGTTCATCGTCTCCCTCTTCGTTCTCTTTGAACAGTTCTTCGGCGCCAAACTTAAGAATTGCGGCCAATTCTTCTTTGTTAAATGGAGTGCTATTCGAACGGTTATCTGAATTGTCTTTCGCTAAAACAGTTCGACCGGTTGTGTCCATTCTCTGTATGACAAGATGATCAAGTACCATTTTTCTTTTGGCCCTTTCGATAATATCTTCCTCAACACTTCCTTTGGTAACCAAACGATATATATTCACTTGATTTTTCTGACCGATGCGATGAGCTCTGGCCTGTGCCTGGAGGTCGTTTTGTGGGTTCCAGTCTGAATCGAAAATTATCACAGTGTCGGCTGTGGCCAAATTGATACCCAAACCACCCGCTCGAGTGGACAGAAGAAAACAGAAATCTACAGAGCCCTCAGCATTGAAGTGTTCCAGTGCTTGCTTTCGAATCTCTCCTCTAATCGAACCGTCCAGTCGTTGATAGGGAAATCTTCGTAAAGATAAGTATTCCCCCAAAATGTCTAACATTCGTACCATTTGAGAGAAAATGAGGACTCGGTGTCCGGTCTCTCGAAGTCTACACAACAGTTTGTCCAATAAAAGCAATTTTCCCGAACAACGGATGAGACGCTGCAAAGGTTCCAAATGTGATAAGTCATCGACTGGTCTGACGAGAGTGGAGTGATTGCAGCACTTCTTCAATTCCATCATAATGTTAGCGAAGCCACTGAGACTTCCTTTGACGCCTTTACTCAACGCTTTGTAGTTTTTGGTGAGAATCCATTTGTAATACTGTTTTTGAATTGAAGTCATTTCGACTCTAAGTATTTGTTCCACTTTTGCTGGAAGTGATTTCTCGACATCTTTTTTGACTCTTCGCAGCAAAAACTGCTCCAACTGTTTATGGAGTTTGGAATAACCCTTATTGTCGGAGTCTTTGTGCTCTGTCTCGAATTCGGGCCACGAATCAAACTTTTGTGGCATTATGAAGTGCAGGAGTGCCCACAACTCACGCAAAGAGTTTTGTAAAGGAGTTCCGGTTATCAGTAACCGATGATTGGTATCGAACTCAAACAGAGATTTATAAAGAAGTGAGTCATCGTTTTTCAATCTATGCGCCTCATCGACGCCCAGAACCGCCCAATTGACTGCACCCAAAAAACTCCTGTCTTTTAATAGTATTTCATAAGTAGTCAATAAGACATTGAATTTGAGTCTTTTGTTTCCGGGATGACACCACTCGTACGACCGAATCATATTACGACTGCCCACATCTCCCAAATAAACCACAACATTGAGTTCGGGAGACCAGATTTCAAACTCCTTTTGCCAAGATGCCATTGTCGACAACGGAATAACTAAGAGGAAGGGCCCATAAAGGCTGTGCTGATTAAGCAGATAAGTGAGAAAACTGATTGTTTGAATGGTTTTCCCTAGACCCATTTCGTCGGCTAATATGACTCCATTCTCCTTAGACCAGGAGTGGCCCAACCAATTGAGACCATCCAATTGATAATCTCTGAGTTCTAATTTGTCGACCCCTCCGATATAATCTGGCTGACTTTTCAACGCAACAAATTTTGGTCGTACTTTCAAAGCACGGCATAATTTGGTTGGAATTTTCTGCGACTTTTGTCGGGTATTGTATTCTTCAATTTTGTGGCCATACTTCTTATAAATTAGAGATCCCGGTTCCCATGTACACTCGATATACGGTAAGCCTTCCCACTTGCACAGGTAGTCTGGATGACAGGTTTCCGTACTCTTAGACGGCTGGTGAGCAATAACACGCTCCACATTCATATACAAGTTTCTCAATTGTGTGGTCATCTCTTCCTGACAATCGTAGTAATCGATGTCTTCGGGCGAAGCATTTGTTTCCTTCCTTTAAATCGAAAAAAAACGATAATTAATCGAATCGTAAAATTTTAAGTCAATACCAAAAACGGATCTCTTCTTCTCTTTTGAGATAATTTTCTAATTTCTTGATTCCCTTCGCTTTGACGTCTTTAAGCGATTCTTCTGTTTCCCAAGTGTTGTGTAAATGAGACCAACCCTTCCATTTGACCATAAATTGCATTTCTTTTTCTTCACACTTCTCATCGTTGGGATCGCCATTGGCTTCAACTTCATAAGGAGCGGTAGCAGAACCGGTGGCACCCTTTTTGCCCATTCTATGTTCGAGTATCTTTTCAACCGTCTCTCCGGTTTCAGATTCGACCTCATAATTGGTCCAGTCCACTTCCATCAAGTCATCAGAGTCTGTGTGATCACTCTGTTCCTTATAACTGACCTTTTTTTGAGCGCTTCTTCTGGTCTTTTGTCGCTTTTTTTCGTCATCGCTTTCAGTTTCACTTTCAGAAGAGGAACAGACAATTCTTTTGGCTCTTGATTTCAATTTTAAATTTGATTTTAAATTTCTCGAGGAACCGGTCCTTCGAGGCGGTGGTCGACGACTTTTCTTATTATCGCTGCTCTCATCACTATTATCCCAATCCCCAGAACTAATTGAATGAATTAAAATCAAATTTGTTTTCAAATTGATATCAAAATTATTACTCATTTCTTTTGCGATGACTTCTTTTCTTGGAATCACTGGCGTCTGAGTCGGCGTTCTTTTAAAACAAAACCAAATTATCAAAACTGAATAAAACAGGACTTTTATACTTCGACAGTATATCTTTGAGGTTCTTTTCGGGATCGCGCCGACCGCCGCACACCATATACATCGGGATAATTGTCTAAAAGCTTCAATTGTTTACATAAATAAAACTGCTTTTGAGTAAAAGCTGACATTTGTTTACCTCTTGTAACTCTTTATTAGAATTTTTGCCTCTTTTACTTTGTTTAGAAGTGTCGCCATCGATGTCCATCGAGTTGTCATTTCCACTATCGGTGACATTTGTTGTCGTTTGAAGTCTAATCGTTATAAACAAATCGTCTGTTAATCAGTGATTTTCAGATCAAAACCAAGAAAAGGTCTCATTTTTATTAAATAGAATTCAATAATGAGATACAACTGAAGCCTATCTTTTAGACAATTCGTATTATCTCTTATTTTCAGTGTTTAATTGATTCAATGTTTTGTTTATAACTATTTTGGATCTAATAAGTGTGACCATGCTAATTCTTTTAATTATAAACTACAAGATTAGCTCTTAATGTCCAACAATTCAATTATTGAGCGATTAATTATCAGTTATTGTCTCAACTGCTGCGAGTCTGCGATAGGGAGGTCTCAACAGTTGTGGCATAGGATTTAATAAACCACATGTTTTGCATAAACATTTAAGAACCTTTTGCCTATTTGAGATATGTACTTGTCAAAATATATTCATTTGGATCCGAAGTAATTTTAGTCTTAATAAACAAATTACAATACTTTAAAATGAGTTCATTTATTAAACAGAATTATTATAATTCAATAGTAACTGAATGGACGGGTTATCAGAACATCCATTTATTCGATGTCTTCAACACTAAAAGTGACTTTACTCAGTATTTTTAGATAATTTAATGGAAGTCATAACGAGTCAAATGAGTAAATTTCCAATAATTCAAATAAAGTTAAGAATTTATTGCAATTTATTTGTGAATTATTAGATTTCAATGAATATATACCCGTCGTCCGCATCGCTCGAAACAGAGCTCTTTGGGTCGGCTTCGTTTGCACTCGACTTTGAATCATTCGATTTCAAAGACTTTGCCGAATGTGCGGCCGAATCATCTGATTCTTCTGAACTCGAAGAATTAGAAGCCGATTCACTTCCAGAGTCGGAATCCGAATCATCGGAACCGCTCTCTGAAGTGCTTGAATTGTCTACAATATTGTCTTTAGTCGAATGATTGCCTTTTTGTTTGTCGCCATCAATCAAGTGGTCAACTGATTCTTCCTCTTCGCCAATGTTTGCCGTTATCTAAAGTAAAAATAGGTGTTTAGTCAAATCAATGATAACCAGAAGTCTTAAATTGTAAACTCCATTATTTTACGCTTTATCTCAATTGTGATTATTCTGAGAACTAGTCTTAAATTTCTTCATTAAATCCGAATATCAGTGAAACAGAGAAACTAATTGTTGTTAAACACATAATAAGACAATTTAATGAATCGGTTTCAATGATAGAGACTTCGACTCAACCGAAAAGCCATTCATTTTAAGTATGTTTTCATTTCTTTTTATAATTTGAGGACAACTTTAACCGATTTTTACGAAAATGGGTACCAATTGGAAAGTGACTAAACATATACTAATCGAGAGCTCCATTACTGATACACATTAAGTCATCACTAAGACATTGGTACAGTTATCAGTTGTCCCGATTCTGGCCACTCTTGTCAACCGACTACTTAATTGTTTTCTGTTTCTAAAACTTAGTTTTCGGTTCAAATTCCTAATTATTGAGTATTAGGATAACAACTGCGACCCTATATTAAGGGCGGAGTCTTTCCAAACATATCGACAATTGTTTTAAACGAATTTAGTGGTAATTTGAATGAAATTAAACCCGAATTCTGTATATTCTTAAACTAAAAATAGCAGAATTTGATTCAAATTCGACCGATTTGTCCATATTTTTGATAAGATATCGATTGTAAAAGAACTCACTTTAATGGGACTCAACTCAAAGACAAATATAATAAAAAATAATTGAATTAAATATAAATTAAATGTGATTTAAATGAATTAAAGAGACGGACCTCACAGACCTCACTCATTGGCGATCAGTTGTCGTCAAAAGTTAATGACACAAATTTCACAGATTTTATATAATTTCAATTAACTTAAGACTAAATTATCACAAAATTCAAAAAATAATTAATTAAAATCAATGAAATCAAAGTTAAAAGAGAACTAATTTTGATTATTATTTATACAATGAATGGCAATGAATGCAAATATGGCTAACATTGAGCCAAAGAGAGTTCACATCAACACAATTGCCGTTCACTACAATTGATATCAAATTTAAATTCAATTCATTTATTGATTAAAACTAATTTAATTGACACCAAAATAATTGAAATCAAATGTAAATATCAAAACAAATCACTGGTTTAGTAAAGGGAGAGACGAACGGCATTCAAGTGAGGCGAGAGAAACGCCATTTTATGCTACGCTTTTGGCCTTTCTTTATGTCTTTACTGTAAGGACTGTTACATTCACTGCTTTCACTCCTGACTGACGACTATTTTACAACATTTTGCTTTTAAAGTACAGGCAATGGTACTCAGACTTACTAGGTAATCATTTCAATAGATCAATCCTATTTCCTAGATTATTAACTATCTCAATCTCAGTAAATTTGAACTGAGTCTGGTCATGTTAATGGTCACAAATGACCAAAATTCAAAGAATATATTCTTTATTTCCATTGAATGGGTTTTCAACAAATCTTTATTACTTTTATTTGCGCTAAAAAAAAGATTGAATTAAAGTGATATACCATGATATCCGAAAATGTACAAGGTACGTTTGGCATTTCTACTCAATAGAAGGCAACTTTTAAAGTCTGAAAGTACTCACAGGAATGCTATACAATGTGCCGAAGGTTTAAACAATTTTCAATAAACAATTTAGAATCAAATTCAGGACTGGCATTGGCACTGAGTCTTTGATACTTCCCATTATGGGAATCCCATAACACCACGAATTTCATATCTTGGAGAACAAGAGTCAATAAGTCATTTCTCAAAATATAGAAATCGAGGCATAAAAGCCACGAACCGTTGCATTGCATTGATTTAAATCATTAATTCTTCAATTTTATTGACTATTGAATAATGATTTGCATTGTTATGAAGTGTAAGCATTCAAAAGGCAATCCTTTGATAACACTATTCTATTAAGAAATCGATTAAATGTCGGACTCACTCACTATTGTATAACATTTGTCACACAATTTAGAAATAAACCATAGAATGAGACCCAATATTGGACTCGATTTTAAGTTTCAACGAATATCTAAAAGTTGTATCGATTTTTGCAAATATTTAAAATTTCCAATTCTTGAAATGATCTAGACAAGTAATCGAATAGCTCTACCTTGTTAGTAGCCTTGCTATAGAGAGGTTTTGCATGCTTAATTAGAAAGGTTTAATCAGTGAGGGAACACATTATTTGCTTTAAGTCTACTCATAAATGTCTCTCTTTTGAGTGACTCGAAGCCCAAACTCCCAACCCTTGAACCTTCTAAACATATACAATGTTATTTGCATGCTACATTTTCCTACAATTCCTTTGATCTTTGAATTGTCTAGATCAAAAAGCAGTCATCTGCCGCCTATCACGCCTTGGTCAATTTGTTGTTTAAATCTATACCTGACCTCACCTTGCCTAAATATACCTACGATTTTTCAGTTTCAATGTTTTTTCAATGAGAGTCTCATTAAGAGATCAAAATTTGTGTCATATGGGAAGTCTATTTCCAGATTGGCAAGGTCCTTTGGGTCATTTATGCAAAACGTTTCTCATAAGGTCGTACAATGGGCAAGGTACATTCAATATTATAGAATGCTTGAATTAATAGAAGGCTAAGATTATGGTTGATTGGTTTGGAGAAGGGTCATTCAATATTTATTATTAGGGTATTGGACCTCAAATTCCATAACTTTGAGAGAAATGGGAATAAATTTTAAATAATTTATAGACTTATAGATTATATTTATAAACTTTGAGAACTCTATGGCTGACCGGAAACCACTTTAATTAAATTTAGCAAATAAGCCATAAGAAAGACTAATTTCAATTTGCTTAAGGCCAAGGTCAATAATCTAAATGCTCAGTTAAAGATCAATAAAATGTGAAAGAATATAAACTTTTGGAACATTGAAAGACAAGTTCAGAAATGAATCGAAAAGGTATCAAATAATCATTAGATTTATTGTCACTTTATTTTCTCGATATTAAACTCAAAGATTTCATTTAACCGTAAAATGTGGGCTATAAGTGACCTGTCTCTGTCTCTGTCTCTGTCTAGGTCATTTTGTTGTATAAGTCGCACAACTTTTTAATGAACTGTAACTCATGTAATGTGTAGTATAAGAGGTGTCAGACATCGAATCTGATGACAATAATAATGAAAGCGTTTCAAATGAATTGGATTTTTTGAATGCATTTAATAATAGACGGCTTTAATCATAAGAATTTGTTTTAAATAAATTGAAATTAATTTTTCTTATATAAGTCTTAGGTCTATATTTTTAACCTAGATAACCTTTTTAGTTGTATGAGTCGCGACTACAATAGATTTGACGGTAGTTGGGTATAAAACTCCCCTTTTCTCAAAAACTTAGATATAAGACCCCCTCAAACGGGCCTTTTAGACCAGGAAATACGATAAGAGCGGTAAAGCATTAAAACAAATGCCTTTAATATGCTATTCGTAACGACTCTTCTAATCATATATTTGTCTTAATTTAGTTCTTAGAGTTAAATATCAGTGAATTTGAACTCAATTTATGGCAAAACATTGAATTAAAGTCTAAAACATTTGGAGAATCAGAAAATAAATGAGAACTTCTTTGGGATATAAAATGGCAACAGTTGTAGGACAAAGGGGTAACTCTGACGCCTCCCCCAACCCTCCAAACCATAAAAAAGGGTCGAAATGACACCGATTTTCAAACGTTTGAATTGAATGACAGAAATTTTGAGCAAAAAGTAATTTAAAAGAAACTCTTTATAAAGACGACATAAAAGTGAATATTTGGCAGAAATGAAGAAATAAAGACTTAAAACGTATTTAAAATGGAGTCAAATATAGGCCTAAAATGTATTTACCACTCATTGCCATACAAACGCCACTCACAGACAATTTGGATCACTTCTTCATATGGTTGACCACAACTTAAATCTCATCGAATGCCAGAAATTCTAAACAATTTAGAAATCAATAAATTTATTGTTTTATTCAAATATTATTCAAATAGAGTTCAAACCCGTTGTGAATGCTTTCAATACACATATTTGAAGCCATTTTTGTGTCTATTTATTCATCAAATGACTGTTCTTTGCCTTCAAATGTTCGCTACAAACGGTTGAGTCGATTATCAACTCAAAGAAGTGGATGTCAGGTATGTATCACTTCTTCCAAAAGAGGAGTTTCAGACGTTTTAAATCTGAGAACACTTTTTAATACAGAATTGAAGTCTATTTGATCTGAAATTCTGTGAAATACTCATAAA
>JAQIYB010000368.1:0-12287 GCA_034699325.1 Oribatida sp. Gr-Ori-00743 | reverse complement strand
AAATTAATAACAATCCGGAGCTTAACATTCGTTTTTCAAATTTGTGTTACATTTGTCTCATTCATTAATTAGAAAGGATTTGAAAAAATGTCTCTTTTCTTGGCTTTAGTTAACAAATAAACCTATTTTTCATTTTCTTGAAGACTATAAAATTCAATGAAAAACACATAAAACTTTCAAATATTCGAATATTTTGTATCTAAACAAGTTATAGATTAGCTAGGATAGTTATTTTTTAGTCTTAGAGTATGTGAACCAGGTAATTGAATATTTTCTCAGATTTCCTAAAATAAAATAAAATATTTCTCTTCGGAATTGAGTTTTTTAAGGATGAAAAAAATGAAGATTATTATTATTATTTACAAGTTTACTATGAAATGACATAAAACATTGGATGTTGTATTAAAATTCAAGATAAATGTTAACTTAAATCGTTAAGAATCAGCAAAATGTAAATTTGATTAATAATAATCGACAGAATTTGTGATAAGGCTTTAAATTATTTTAACATTAATAACATTTTCAAAGAATCGATTATTCAGTCTTTTAAACATATTTTGCATGTTAGCTATTTTTGAAAAATGTCCCACCTAGAATCTTTGTGAAAATTCGCCATTTTATCCCCAAATCTTCTCTAGATTTCGTTCATTCCCTGATTAGTAATACTATATATTTTTGTTTTTCACTTTATTAACATTAATATTAATAATAAGTAAAATAAAAAAACGTCTAAATTTCAAATAATTCATAAAATATTAATGATTTCAAACTTATTTTACATTTTATTTTAATAGTTTTAGATATTCATAAAATTCAAAACAGTTTAAGCATTTGATTCCTACTCTTTTTTTGTTGATTTCACAATTTTTACTCTTATATCGATTTTAGCAAAACTTTTATCTTATTATTGAAATATTATTTAAATAATTGAATGTAAACCAATCCGAGGACTGACTTCTTAACTACCTTTTGAAACATAACTTTTTGTATATCAATCTTATGTCCGAACAGAATCTGATTAGAGAATTGAGTTCACGTCTAATAAATATGAAAATACTTGCGCTCAGACACTGTCAACAGTATCTGTTTCATGCCTTTCGCCAGAGAAAATTTACCTGAATATTTACCATCGTCTGTTTGATCGCCTCTTTCAGCGTTTACAGGGATAACCACATATCATAATTTGTTTTACTCCTTTGTTAAGAACTTTTAATAAGATATAAAAACTTTTACAATAAAACAATGAAATGATAACCAGGTCTTAATTATATGCCCGGACGCTATGAATTTAAACTGAACAAATTAGTTTATAAATAAGTTGCTAAACTATCACTGAATCAACTCTTGGCTATCTTAAGCTAACATTATTATGGAGTCAATGGAAAGCTAAATGAAAACATCAAAACTGTGAGTGTTTTATACAAAACCATATTTTGAAGTCAAAAGTATAATAAATTGATTAATACTTCAAACGTCTACACAATAGCTGCCAGTCTTCGCAGAGTCTGATCTCTTTATTTACCTTTACTTACGGTAAGTCTTAAATGCTTTGAATTGAAAATCAATTTATTGAAAAATATTCGTTTAATAATTTGAATCTAATCTTTAATTCAATTTATTATAATATATTATAATCGATATATTGATAAACAAAAAGTATTATATAATTAAATGAATGAAATCTAACGTAAAAGGGATAAAGAAAATCAATTTTAAAATTCTATGTTTATATAAAATACCTTAAATTTTATATAATATTCAATGATTTGTATATAAAAATATTTGTTATATTAAAGTCTGAATAGTTTTGTCTTTAATCTGATTGAAAGGCTTGATATCCGGAATAAATGAGAAATACTTGTCGATCATCTCCTGGTGTATAACCATTGATGTCACTCTAAATGATATGTCATATGAAGACTCAGACATTTTCAGAGCAAACACTATTCAAAATCAAATAGTATGACATCAAACCTGTCGTCGTCTCTGACGAACTCTTGCGATACGATATCCAGTTCTTCGGTCGCGATCTTCAGACTCTTCTCTGATTTTTCCAAATCTTTTTCCAAGAGTTGGATTCGACGCTGGAGTGCAGCCATTTCTCCCTCCGCCTAAATGTCAAATTTAACTTTATTAATGGTTTGTGACCAGGTTCAAATAAATTACAAATAAAAGTAATAAAAGCAAATATTTTTCGTTTTCTTATAGAAAAACTATTGCATGGATTGTCACAACTCTTTAAATTTCAAATGGATTCAAATTCTCCTATATTTATAAGATATGATCTCAAATAAACTGGAAGTAAAAATAAATATTTGATAGAAAAATCTATTTCTTTATCTAAAAATTGATGTGAAGTGAAGAATAAAGTGTAATATTATGCAAATCAGTGTAAACTAAGATAACTTATCGGTTGATCTGATGCGCTCCCACAGCACACTATTCACTGGAGAGCATGAATACCTACCTGTTGAAATACAACTTCAGGTGCCCCATAGGCTCTGACCTTTTTATTTGATCTTTGAAATATTTATACCCTAAATGAGTATTAAGTTTTGTTGAAAACAAGTCATTTCTCTGAATGTGTTTTCAATTGAATTATACGTTCGTTCGCTTTTCAATGCAATTCTAAAGTCTGTCACTTAATTGCTATCACCGTTTGGTTTGTATTTCCAAACAAAATCTGTAAAATCATTTTCAACCATAAATTAATATATTTTTTGTGCAAATCATTTTCAAATACATTAATTTTTAGCCCATTTCCCCAATTTGTTGGTCAATAAGTTAGTGAACACTGACTTCAATCATATGTTATTTAATGAATGGCTGTACAAAAAAAATGATTTGAATTATTTGCAAGATGAATTGAAAGCTGAAAAAATAAATACTATTATTAAATGAAATCAAATAAATTGAATGACAAGCCTTCGATTGGAAATTAAGAGTTTTTGTATTAATCGTGTGAAACACTCTTTTCATTTGTAAGACTTAATGAATGAAATTATATTTCCGTTAAAGAATTAAATGTTTCCATAATAACATCAAATGATTATACGAAGAAAAATTGCATTTAAAGAGCTATTTTAGAAACTAGCAAAACATTTGGGCCCCAAAGCAAAGACACACTTCTATTCCCAAACTATATTTATTGTGGATTTTAATAGCAATTAATAACGAATAATAAACTTCTAGTATTCAATATGAATGAGGATCGCACTGAATATAGCACTGGTATGTGCGTGTTTGTGTATGCCTGGCCAAATTAACTGATATTCCTTTGAATAATCGGATTCGTACGAACATTATTATGAAAATTGCAAAAGTCGTGAACTCAGGAATAAATTATTTACATAATTGTTATACATTTCTGAGAGACTTATTGTGTTCTGTGATTGTATTTAAGATTCAATAGAAATGTTTGATTATTATCTCAAAGACTGTATTTAAACAAATAAGAGTACAAAACCAAAAGTATATTAAAAATAGAAATTTTTGCTCAAATTCTTGTATTTATTCAAAACAAATATTTGAATTAATTTCTAACAATTATTACAAGAGATTGAAGTGAAAGAGAATTCATTTCTATAAATAATTTCAATTCTTTTGTCTATTATTGTAATGTTGAGCACAGAATAAGACATTTGAAAAACAGATTGTTTGCCTGATTTAAGCATAAAATGTGTAACAAATTCCTAATCACTCAGAGAATAGAAAATCATATATTTTTTGACTCAAAATAAACGATGAAAAACGCCTTTACTTCAGTGTCTATGTTTGACACTTGCAATGTTTTGGTTCATTAAACCTATTTTAATCAATTTTTGTTTAATTATAGCATAAAAAATGTTCAGACGTTGAATACAAACGTCAACTTTGATTCAATGATTTGCACAATTTTTCTGCTAATCCCAATTTATATCCTATTTGGCAAATACTATAAATCAAGAATCAATTGAATGACATTCACTAAAATACCAGTGCCTTATATAAACTTGCACAATTGAAATTCAAAGCGTGTAATCTATTGATAATAATTTTTGATGCGATAATAGATAAGCGATTATTTCAAGTCTGGAGAAGAAAAAAGTGTTTAAATATTAAAATCAAATATATTTATAGTAAAAAACTAATAATAAAGTTATGGAAATATGTCGACAATTAAAGAGAAAAAGAGTTGAATTTGATTAGCACTGAAAGGGCACTAAAAGAGCCCCAAAAGAAGCCCCAAAGAGATCGACACTAATATTCATTGATTTCTTTCACCTTATAATTCAAGTTATAATTTGTTTCTGAAATAAGCGAACGGATTGTTAGCATTTTATAAATAAAATATGTTTTGCTTTTCATTAACTTTCAATAGACGTTGAAATTCGTGTAAAAACAGTAAAATTATAAATTTGTTGAATAAACGCTAAACACGATTGTGATTGTGAGCACTGGCTTTCTCTTGAACTGAAACCAAAAGCCAAGAGCCTCTCATAATTACAACTGGAATAACAAATTCGTAACTAATATGTGTTTTGCAAATAAATTATATTTTATTTATTGGAAAATCACGCATAAGATAATAGTCTCTCATATGTTTTGCCTCGTTTACAATACTATTGAGTGAACACATTTAGAAAATTCCAATTGAATTCAAATAAATGTTTTTTGAATTAATAATTTAATTGTTTAAAATCAATAAGAATTTTGTAATAAATATTTAAAAAATTTATAATTAATAGCGTTTTGTTTGGTCTGAAGGAAAGGCTATCGAAAGTATCCAAACAAAGAGTTATTCAACGATATTCATGATTGTGTTTAGATAATCAATTATGCAAGCTTAAATTATGTAAAGAATATTAATTGATAAGAAATGTTTCCTAGTGAAATTGAAAGCAACACTCCTTCAGTGAGACTTCAATAATGATCACAATCTAAACCTAATTGTAATCATTAATTATATTAATTATAATTTCATTTTTCCGTTTAAAATATTATGCAATTGATTTGAAGTTTGCGAAAAAGCAATAATTTTAATTGAAATAATTGAACAGGGCAAAGGAGGATACTAAAACCCGCCCTTTTTGACACCCGATTGAAAGTATGCGGGATTGATAGAATACGATGTGCTGATCAACTTTGTTGCTGGGCAAAACTTTGAATTCCTGTGCAAAAAGACGCTAGAGGGCGTCAAAGTTGAATATTTCAAGTAACGGATAAAGACAAATGAGACATCGATTCTGACTAAATCAAGCATGCTAAATCGAATGGTGAAGGTCCCAATCTTGAAAACTTAATACTTTTTGAAATAATTCAATAAAATATCATTATCTTAAAAAGTATTAACTTTTCGAGATTGGGACCTTTACCATTCGATTCGGAATGCTTGATTTAGTCGGAATCAACCCCTCATTTAACACTATGGGTAACTTTAAATTTTCAACTTTGATGCCCCCTAGCGTCTTTTTACACAGGAATTCAAAGTTTTGCCCAGCAACAAAGTTGATCAGCACAGCGTACTCTATCAATCCCGCATAGTTTCAATCGGGTGTCAAAAAGGGCGGGTTTTAGTATCCTCCTTTGTAATTTTATACTGAATTAAAAATTTATGTATTTTTGTATTTTTCAAAGATTAAAAGCAAAACACTTCAGTCATAATGTAATTGAAATACAAGTTTTCATTTCCTTAAAAAGTATTGATTAAAATAACCTGGATAACAAACCAGTAAATCATTTATTTTTGTCACTCAATTCGATCTTTGACCATGATCAGTTTCAAATCCAATGACTGCATATTTAAGAAATTCATTTGAAAACATTAATATTTTTGTAAAATATGAAAATTGGTTTTCCTGGGTTAGGTTGGGTTAGGTTAGGTTAGGTTAGGTTACGTTGGGTTAGGTTAAGTTAGGTTGGATTATGTTAGGTTAGGTTAGAATTGATTTTTCTGGGTTAACATTCTTATTCCATTAAAATTATTGTTTAAACTCGGTCATTAATTAAATAATATTTATATATTTCCAATACAACTTTGACAATGATCATTTCCACATTTAATGAATACATATTTAAGGAATTCAATTGAAAACATTAATTGTTTTGATTAGTCTTTAAAACCCGTGACTAATATTATTTTAACAAATACTTTGCTATTTACTAGATCACTTTCTATATCATCATAGTTACCATGCAATATAAAATGATAGTTAACCAGGTTATTTTAATGAATATTAATTCAAGGAATTTATTAATGAGTGATTAAGTGATTACATTATGAATAAAGTATTTTGTTTTCCGACAAATACTTCTGATTTCATATCCGAACCGAAGCTATAAAAGAATCGATCGATTGATTCAAACATTCATTTCTTTTCTCACTTTTGTTTTGTAGTAATTCTAAAATTTAGTGATAAGAATGTCTTTCAAATACTTTTTGATTTGTTGCACACTAATGCTTTGTCTTTCGGTACGCATTCAATGCCAGCCGGGTCCGTTTCAGGTGCAGTCCGTTCCAAATCCAAGTCCAAGTAAGTGGAAATCAAAAAATATTTAAAATATTGTATTAAAGTTAACATAAATTCCTTATAAGACGTCGTATGTAATGCTATTATCAATCAATCCATTGATTCTGTAAATCGATGTTTTGAAAGATGTTTGAGTCAAACAAATGAGTTTAAAACCACTACAAGATCTAAACCAACCTCTTGGCCCGAACCACCTTCTTGGCCAACACTCTCGGAGTAAAATTGCTCTCATATTAACGAATAGTAAATATTCAACACTTAATATAAGAATAATTATTGTATTAATTAATGTTAACTATAATTTGCGTTAATTTATTTGAATTCAATTTTAAACTTTTTTTTATTCTTATATTATATTAAAAATTAATAAAAGAATTCAATAAATATTTAAATAAATTATATTTGAAATTCATATGAGTTTTCAGTCATTTGTTGGTCTCGTCTTTAGAGACCTGTGATCACAACTAAGGATAAGATATAATGCGTTCACAAATACATAGATTTAGTCAATAATAGGAAAGACTTACTCCAAAGAAGTGCAGAACAGACGACAAGTGCTATAATAGAGAACGTAATGACACTCACTATCAATGAGTGATTGGCTTTCGCTTCAATCGTTTCGAAGTCTTTCCCCGATTTGTAGTCTCTCTTCAATAGAACCGATCGAATCCATGGCATATGTAATGATATCCGGGTATAATATTCAGTACTACCGCAACCTCCCAACTCTTTACCCTGAGACACTAGGCCAATCTGTATGGCTTTCCAACCATAATATTGATGTGTAGAAGAACCCGAGTCTCCGCTGCAAGCACCCGCCTCATATAAACCAGGGCTTAACCACAATCGTTTTGTACAGATCATAGGCTTAAGATATTGATGTCGAAAGTTAAAATCATAATCACATACATTTGGATCCTCCATTAATACCACCCCTTTCTTTAGTTTATCTGAATCGGTTTTGGAGAGAGAGGTGACTCCCATTCCTATAATAATCATACTTTCTTTATTCCCTCGATTAATGATATTATGTTTCGGTAAACAAATGCTATTAATTAAGTAATGGCTGTCATTAAAGACGGGAACGATTCGCTCCGATAGCTCTAACAGTGCGATGTCATAGAAACTTTCTGGGCGCCCACCTTGATCCAAGCCTCGTTTTAATGACTTCAGGTGATTTAGTTTTGAATATTTTTCTTTGTATTCTTCAGTAATGTCTTTACCACTCATTTCCCAATCGATGAGCTCTTTCTGAATGTCTTTTATCTGTTTTTCTAACCGAATCTCTTCGTTAAATCTCTCGCGATATCTGTAGTGAATGACCACTCGTTTGACATCAATACGTCTGCCATTCTTTGTTTCGTATTTATCAACGGAACCGATCAAAACACCCATACTTTTAATACCCCTAATAAAACAAGTCAATTGAATACTGACTTCTCTTCAGTGCAAAACTTACTCAAAATCGACACAATGGGCGGCCGTTAATATCCACCACTCGTTCACTATAGAACCCCCACACATTCCTTCGTTACTATAGAGATATGCAAACCACGGATATTCTCCGTTTTCAGCTACTTCTCCGCCCTCTATCCGAGTGGTAACAAAAGGGTCGGGCGACGGATCTGACTTTCGATCACTTATTCCACAGTCTTTCCAATTAATTGCCGGCAATTCGTCGTCCATTTGTCGGTGAAATCCGTCCCATTTGTTAGCGTTCACTGAAAACCAGTTTTATATTAAATTAAATGAATGAATGAATTGAAGAGAAATACCATTAATTGTGAATAAAAGACAATAAATAAGAAATGAAATCATTTTTATTGAATTGAATTTCGATAGAAATTCACATAAAATCGAAATCAAAGGAAAATAATTCAAATGTTTGTGATTATAATTCGCGCGCAAAAAGTTTTGAAAAATGGAAAACTGTGTTATCGTTTAATAATGAAAACTAATTTTAATTGTTTTACAGACTCTTTGTAACACACATTTTGAATGACTCACTTCAAGAATATTACGAATCGTATTTAAAAAAGTTAAATTCTGTGCTCTTCTCAAATATAACGTAAAGATTAAATGTTAAGCTTTTTAATAATTTAATTTATTTTTATTACTAAACACCTCTTTGTTATCTACCGAACCACAGCCACTGCCATCGCAGCCAATCTTTAATCCCTCTTAAGACCAATAACAAAAAACTATCAAGCTTAATAAATTCTAATTAATTTATTTGAAACTTTAATTGCATAGCAATTTAATAAACATAGAAATATTATTGCAATTTTAACCAAGCAATTAATTTTCAAATTTGTTTGCTCACCTGAAAACTCATTTCCAACTAATTTGAAACAATAAACATTTGAATAAACAATAGATCCGTGCAATTAGTTTCAAAGTAATTACAAAAAAAAATATTTTCCATATAAAGCATTTTGTTTTTGTAATTCACTTTAAAACTTCACTTGTTTAGATCAAGCACATTTTCCATAGTTTTAAAATGAATATGATCAATTTATTATTCGCTATTTGCTTGCTTATTACAGGAGCAGTTTGTGACGATGTTAATTGCACTGAAGAGACCAAGATTAGTTTCTCAATTCTCTTCTGTGGTAATACTACTTTTCGTTGTTTTGTTAAACTTAACAAGGTAAATATTTCTCAATTTTAGACGAGGCCACTCATTGTTCAAATGACACAGCAGAAAAGTTGCTGGATGACTTCAGACATTGCATTTCCAAGAACAGCGACGAGACTAAGAAGCTGATTGAGTCTGGCAACAAATTGGAACCGGAAGAATGTGTAAAGGAGGTTTCTAATGGTGTTTGCGCTTTCGTTAAAGAAATGAGTGAGCATGGTTTACAATTTGCAGAGTGTTTTGCTCCAATTATGGACATGGAATCAGTTATGAGTTCCTGTGTCCAAACAGATGATGATCAGCAAGCAAAAGTGCTCGAAGATATAGCCATGGTCACTTGCGGTAAGGTTGTTGAATAAATGGGCTAGGTATTATTAATATTTATTTGCTAGCTGATGTCTCAACCATGAAATGTGATAACACGGATGCGTTGGAAGCGCTTAAAATAGTGAAGAATTGTCTGAATGAAAAGGTGCCTGGTATAAAAGAGGTCAAGAATAATGGCAATACTAAAGAGTGCAAGGCTATTGCCAAGGAGACATGGATTCTTGCGGCACAGAATAATAAGTTAAGTGATTTCCTCGAATGCTTGAAACCTAAGAAGGAATTTATAGACAAATACGATGTTAAAGACTGTCCTGAACTTCAATGATCAATTTAACCTGGTTAAATAGGTTAATTAAACTTGTTGATATGCTTACCAATAAAATTGTCATGGTCTAATTGTGTTTTGCTTGATAAATTATGGTTTAAAAAGAATTTTAATCTATTAACTGATTTGTTTGCTCATCTGAATAGACAGAGGAATAGAATTTTAAACAATAGAATCTAGCAAAGAATAGAGCTAGCAACATTTTGTTTGTTGTGTAAACATGGTAAAATAGGTTTAAAATTTATTTGGAAGAGCAAATATTTACCTAGATTAATAGCTAATTCAAAACTGATTTTGAATTGTCGTGAGGCAGGTGTGCGTGAAGTCATTTTATTTGCTCAGGTAATTTCAAAGGATGCTGAATAAGTACCATGATCACTTAAAACTGGAACTTTAATATTAAATAAATAAATTTATTTCACCAGAATTATAAAGTTTATGGTAATTTGTTTCTAGCAAAACTGATCCAGTACAGAATACTTTGAAATGCTCAATCTAATAATTTTAGCAAGTATGATCTTGGTTGCTTTTACAGCCACGTCATGTTATGCCTGCAATAAAGACAATAAATTTTATATGTCTTTCGGTCTCTGCGGTAATACCAAGATACTATTTTTTTTATTAACTGAGATATTTTATTACCTAGTCTATTTAATCATTTAGCTAATGCTGACATTTGCCAGAATGAAACGGGAAGGGCATCCTTGGAGAGTCTAAAAATCTGCATGGGATCTAATAGCACAGATACCAAGCAACTGCTCGAATCGGCAAACAAATTGGACCCAGATGAATGTATTGAGCAGCTGAAGAAAAGTGCCTGCGACCTTATCAACGATATAGATTTTAAATATTCCCATTGTGGGCCACAGTGGCATGAGTTCAAGCCATCCCTGGACGCTTGCGCTGGAAATGATGGCAATATGGCCGACAGATTCCGTGATATGGCCAAGATCTATTGTGGTAAGAAGCTCTTAGTTTAATAAATAAAGAGCTTGGTAACTCTAAATACATTTGTATTGATAGCCTTCAGAGTTAAGTGTCGTTCCGATGATGCGATTCAGTTGAAGAATGTGGTCAAGAATTGTATGGCTGAAAATGTGCCGGAGCTTAAAGAGATCGAGGAAACTGGAGATGAGTGCGTTATAGAAGCCAAGAATATATTGTTTAGGGCCAGACAAAGTGACCGGCTCAATGAGTTTATTACTTGTATGTCACCAAAGAAAGAGTTGCTGGATAAGTTCAGTTCGGATCAATGCGATTATAGCTAAAAGACCAAGTTCATTGATAAATAATTATTTGGATAAATCTGATCTAGTTCCATTTTTATCAATAATTTATCACAAAAATAAATGAATAGTTGAATTTTAACAATTAAGGTGTGATCTAGCACATTCTTATTTTATTAAATTTATATTGGTCAGTTATAGTCAGCGCTCTTCTGGTTTATGGCCTCTGCGGCTATGTTTTCACTACTTCTGGCAATTCATCCGATTATTAATTTTTGTTTAAAAATCTTTAATTAAATAGTTTGCGTTTTATTTTTAAACTCCAAATATTTTTTAAATAAGAGATACCCTGGACATTTCAAATTAAATTTGTTATATCTATATGTAGTAAATAGATTTAAAAAGTGTCCAGGATATTTTAATTTGTTTAAACTTTTAAATAACATTTAAGGAGAAACAATAAGATTATTAAAATATACCTTGATGCTCATAGTGTTTATCAGAATATAGGTACTGGCATATCTATTAATCAGAAGAAACAGATCTAATAACTAATAGATATTACCTTGCAAGGTAATACCTTGCAAGTTTATCTCAAAAAGCGGAATAAAGTTTTATTCTTCAAAAACCGCATAAAAAGCTGTAATTTGTTCTTAAATACAGAAAATAATAACCTTTTAAAACAACTTTCAAAATGAATAAAGTAATCCCTATTTTTTGTCTTCTGACCGCCTTATTCTGTGCTGTTTATGGCCATATACTTGCATCGGATGTATCGGCTGAGTGCCGGCCCAAGTTAGATAAGCAAATAGATGTCTGCAATGAAATGGCCAAGAAGAAGTGGAAGGCCGCTGATTGGGACAAGGCAGACGACAAGACCAGGTGCTGCAGCACATACGACAAGTTTGACTGCGTGGTTGAAGCCAAGCCCTGTCCATCTGCGGCTGACCAGGCTACAATAAAGAATTCTCTTAAAACTTTGACTAAACTTTTAGAAGCAACTTGCTCAAAATTTAAGTATCATTCGAAGCAATGCAAAGCTTAAAGCACCTGGTCCAGTAGTTTGAATAATAAATAAAATGTTCTTTTTAAATTTTCCTTTTATTTATTAAATTAAAATTTTGTTTGTTTAATAAAATTAAGATTTTAATAAATAATTAGAATTTATTTTACTAATCCATTAAGTTTAAAATGACTAGAAATTGAAATTACCTAGTCCAATTATATCGATTTAAACAAAAATTGCAAAATAACCATAACTT
>JAQIYB010000367.1:0-12295 GCA_034699325.1 Oribatida sp. Gr-Ori-00743 | reverse complement strand
AGATCTGTTTATAAATTGTTGCTAGCACATTACACATTACAGCATTCGATTAATTTTAGAATAAATTTTTTAGTTGCAAAAAATGATACAGATCAAAAAAGTTGTTAAGAGTTCCACTAATTCTCTGAATTAAAACTTTCCTCAAAACATATTTCATATTAACTTTTAATACAAAAACTAGATTTTGACATAATTTCAAGTTTTCCTCATTTGATTATAACTTTTTCAGTACATTCATGGAAGTGAACAGGAACAAATCTACATTTATAATGTTCAAACATGTACTGTTCATTTTATAATGAATTAGAAAACAATTATTAAGTGGCAGGGTAAATTTTGTATTTAGCCAAGTAAAAGAACGTATGAATAATCAAAAGTTTTATCATTAATACAATAATTTATTACAATTTTAAATAAAAATAAAGTATTTAAGAGAAAATATTTTGAGACAACGAATATAACTTCAAAGACAGGACATTATAATAAATCCAAATCAAATCTAATCAATTTGAGCTTGCTTACTTTTAATTAAAAGTTTTAAATAATGCGCTCTTTTAAGGGATTTAATAATGAGAGCCAATAGTATTGAAGCTCTCGTTTAAATAGCTTTGAAATAAACACACGTTTTGTCAAATGTTTTCAAATATTTATTTTTGTATTTCAATTGAATTCAAATAAATTGAATTAATTTTAAAAATGGTTAACAAACGAATCAGTAATAAACTGCCCATAAATTTGCCTCAACTCCAGAACTGCATCAAAAGAGATCCGAATGGCTATAAAGAAGAGGTATTTCTTAATAACTGATTTTAATTTTGAGTTTTTGATTTTGATGGTTAACTTTTGTTTGGATTAACAGTTCATTCAACAGCACAATCACTATAAAGCACTTCTCCAAGTGTTTCATTTTGACCCTTCTTCAAATGATAGGAATTTCCAAGAATTGGTTATGTTCTTGGCTCAGGTCAGCCACTGTTTCCCGGATGAGTTGAAGGAATTTCCCGAAGAAATTACGAACACTTTAAAGCTGTTCTCAACGAATCTGAACCCTGAAGTCCGAATGGTATGCCTTCACAATCACTTGACTCGATTATAATGACCTCAAACCAATTGCAGACATTGTGTCGATCTTTAATTCTAATGCGGAACAAAAACCTGGTGTCGGCCACCGATCTGTTGTCCCTATTCTTCGAATTACTTCGTTGTAGTGACAAAAATTTGAGACAATTTCTCAAAACCCATATAATAACAGACATTAAAAACGTGAACTCAAAGCACAAAAACACAAAACTAAATACAGTGAGTCTTCGGATCAAAGTCTTAGACATTGATTTCAAAATTGGTTTCAATCCATAGGTTTTGCAAAACTTCATGTTTTCAATGGTTAGGGACAGCAATAAAATTGCGGCCAAAATATCTTTGGAAATAATGGTTGAATTGTATAATAAGAATGTGTGGAAAGACTCCAAAACCGTTAATGTGATCGCAAACTCCTGTTTCTCAAAGATTACTAAAGTAAACCCTATTCTGACCTTTTGTTTGATTAAATCCTAATTCTGTTTGAATTTTATAGATATTAGTGACGGCACTGACATTCTTCTTGGGAAAGGATGAGGTCGAAGAAGATTCAGATGAAAGCGATTCCGATGAGGACAATAATCCGACGCCAATGGAGGTGGCGATGGCTAATAGGGTTAATAAGAAGACTAAAAAACGCAAAAAACTTCTCGAGAGGACTAAGAAAGTGATTAAAAAGAATAAAAATAAAGAAAAGAGCGTTTCCTTCAACTTTTCGGCGATCCATTTGATTCACGACCCGCAGTCAATGGCAGAAAAGCTCTTCAAATCATTGGAATCATTTAATGAACGCTTTGAAGTGAAGCTAATGATTATGAACTTAATCTCGCGTTTGGTTGGAATCCATGAACTCATTCTTTTAAACTTTTATCCATACCTCCAACGCTTCCTTCAGCCCCATCAGAGGGAAGTGACAAAAGTACTACAATACACAGCACAGGCCGCTCATGAATTAGTTCCTCCGGATGTGTTAGAACCGGTTCTTAAGTTAATCGCTAATAATTTTGTTTCTGAACGCAATTCAAGTGAAGTGATGGCCGTCGGACTCAACTCCATTCGAGAGCTATGCAGTCGATGTCCACTCGTTATGAGTGAAGACTTACTTCAAGACTTAGCCGAATACAAGTCATACAGAGATAAAAACGTTTCCATGGCTTCCAAGTCTTTGATTCAATTGTTTCGACTTAAGAATCCCCATCTGCTTAAGAAGAAGGACAGATCCAAACCGACTGAAGCTAACTCTCAAATCAGAGCTAAACAGTACGGAGAGGTATTGGCCCCCGATTTTGTTGATGGCGCCGAAGCTCTTAAAGAATTCGCTGATTCTAATGACGAAGAGGATGGCCTCCAGAGTGATGAAGAAATGAGTGATTGCAGTGAAGGTTGGATTGATGTCAATCATAGCGAAGATGAAGACATTGCTGACGACTCTTATGAGACAATTGAAGACGAAGAGGTTGAGAACGCTTTACCCCAAGACCCGAAAGAAAGGGCAGCTCTGATCACGTCTTCGCGTATTTTAACTCAGGAGGAGTTCCGTAAAATAAAATCAATTCAATTATCGAAACAGATTTCGGCCGCAAAACCGCGAAAATTCAATAAAATGTCCAAAACTGCCGAATGGGAGGACACGAATCAAGTGCTCGAAACTAAAGAAATCGTTCCCTTGAATGCCATCGAAAGGATTTACAAAAAACGTAAATCAGACAAAGAGTCGCGTTTAGAGACTGTCCGCTCGGGACGGGAGGGCAGAGACAAGTTCGGCGCCAAAAGAGGCAAAATGAACCCGTTTTCCAGCAAAAACAAAAAGGAACTGAAGAAGAATAAGGCATTCATGATGGTCAGGCATAAGATCAAGACTAAGAAGAAGAGGTCGTTCCAAGAAAAGCAGAAGGATTTGAAAAATCGTTTATTGAAAAAATGCAAACAAATTAAGTGAAAGTAATTTCACATTAAAAGTGATTTTTAATTATTAAAAACTAAAACAAAATAAAAATAAATATTTAATAATCAAAAAACCGGTTTCTTTCCAATTGTTTCCAATTATTCTTATATTAGTTTTTTGAGTCTTTAAAAAGTATTCATAATTGAGATTAAAATTCATAAAATTAAAACTAAAATCACATTAATTTAAAATAAATTATAAATATATTATATCTGTAGGGCTAAAGAGGACGGGGAGAGTGCAGTCCAAATATTTTTCTATCGATCGATGGCACATGACTTGTGCCGATCGGTCCCCAGTCGTGAAGTCCTCCCGTATATGAGACGCGATGAGTCAGTCGGTGTGATATAGAGAAACCTCCGCTGCCTTCCAATTGAGTCAACACTATTATCACTTGTCTGAAGAGAACGGTTAGAAAATGGATTAAACTTAAGTCAAGTACCTGTGCAGAGGGGGAATGCTGTCAACAGTCCTGAGTGTAGCTCTGGTCGACACAACATTCATACTTTCAGAACAATCACAGATAACTTGAATACAGCGGTCGTGGAATCTATTTTCGACCACTACTACCAGACCGGCCCAACCTTTTGTTAAGTAGTAGGCAGTCATACCTTCCCGACCCTAAGAGTGGAATTCATTAGTTTAAGAATTGATTTATAGGAATATAAGGCTTACTTCATGTCTTTGGCCTTTGGAAAGCGTCAAATTGATGATAGCGTCGGCTAATATGAAACTGTTTGGGGAAACCGTTTCCACTAACAATCGTTTGGAGCTGTGGAGGGCCAGAAGGAACTTCGGGTAGTGCTCTATGCTATCAATGCCTACAATGAATGAAATGAATAAATCGGTCAAATGATGTAAACCCGTAATACAAGTGAAGACTTACTGGTCTGCCAGTGATTGAAAGCTAAACATATTATGACATAAACTCCCGGTTCGAACATTACATGACATCCGACAAAACCTCTAACTTGACGTCTGCTATGTTTAACAAGACGTCCGACGGCACCGCTCGATGGGTCAGCCGCTCGAAAAATGACAACACATAAGTCTAATTGACTTCTTTGTGAGCGCTCAGCACTTCTCTGTCCCTCTTGGAAGAGACTGAACTCAAGTTCTGTGGCGTCGACGACTGTAAACTCAATAATCGCGAGGTTTTCTGTGTCGAAGGCATTGGAGGGAAGAACCCCCTGAAGTCTGATCTCATTCCAATCAGACCTGACTTTACAAATGTCAATACAATCAAAATATTTGAGAACGTCGTGGAATGACATCCAAAATACTCCCTCTCCTGCGCCGTGAGGTATGAGTTGTTCGCGCAAAGAAGGAGTCCAAAGAGTGGAAGTGTCAGACCAATCCCCTTTCCATGAGTAATGTCCCCATGGATTACGTAACCGAACCAATCGAATGCCTTCAATATCTTGAACATCGAGTACAGAGTAGGCGTGACGGGGGCGGAGACCAACCGCATGATATTCGCTATCATTAACTTGCATATTCCCGCCTCCACAGGAAGCGCCCATTAAAAAGCCAGCCACCCGTGAACTTAACAGTTGGGCCCAAATGAAATCCTCATCAATTCCCTCATCATTTTGAGAACCATTTGTTGACTGGAGTGGAATGGACTCACAGGGAGCGCCCGTCAGTGTTGACAGTCCTTCAATAGCCCGACCGGATACGAGAGCTTCGTAACAGCCGTGCAATTTGGCCAATGCTTTCTCAATGAGAGGAACCCAAAGCTGTTTGCGTTTTGCCTGAGAATAGATGAGGTGTGCCCTCGAATCACATGGAAGTAAGTCATCCACGAGAACTGTCGTCCATTTGCCGTCTTTGCAAAGCCTGATCTGATAGGCGCCTTCAGGGCATATATCTCGGGTAACCATAACTCTTTTGACGAGTTCTGGTCTCTCTGCGAGAACAGCCAAAGCGCTCAGAAACCAACAGTTGCCGAGAATTCCCTGCGATATGTCTGACGGCATAGGCGTCCGAAAGACCGCCCATTTCACGCTTGAATTGGCGTCGCTTTTAATGTCCTGAGGTCTCAGCCATTGCGTGACGTTATGGTTGTTCGCAATATCTTCTGTGTTATAATAAAGAGATTTTGGGAGCGGAGGGAAAGAGTCGTCAACGAAAGGTATTTTACTGGTACGACAGAACCGAACGATATGATCCCAACGACTGCGCGCTTCGTTCTCTTCAATTCTTCGGAGGGTTTCCATAAGTTCGCTCTCCCCGTGACATAATGTATCACATCGAGAGGAAGTGGTTGTTGTGTTGAGATGTGCCGAATTTGGCCTTAAAGTGAGAACACTTCTGGACTGATGGCATATATCACAGCTATATCTGGCGCTGGGATTCAAATAAGTACAGGCACTGCACTCCCACTGTGACTTGTTTCTGGTCAGATCTCTTCGGCGAACAGAAGTTGCTGAAGAGGTGGGTCTAATGACCAGAATATCGTCTTCATCGCTATCTTCGATAATAGAGATCGAACTGTTCCTCAAATCTTCTCTTTTGTGATTACAAACGGAACAAACAGTGGCTTCGATGGCGTTCCTAAGAGTACATCGGTTGCAGACCCAACTCTCGTTGGGTTTGAGAGTCAGAAAATTCTTTCCGGTTGTGCTGTTGAGTTTGGAGCCGCCACAGGCAGTGCAGAAGTTGTCTTCCATTGAGTTAATGAGAGTACACTTAATACACGTCCAGCCGTTGGATAGCATTAAGTTTGAGATTATTTGCTGTGAACTGGACTTCGGTTTATTGCTTCGGATTTGACTATTATTTGAATTATTGATTCCATTATTTATTAAATTATTGTTCAAAACAATTGATTCAAGTCTTTGAGCGTTCGATGAATTGGTGTTTATGTTATGATCGGAACGTCTTATGTCACACATCACACAAATGGATGAATCGGTGTTATTGTACGCAAATGAGCAGTGATTACACGACCAGTTGGACGAGGAATCGGTCATTTCATCGTCTTGTATGAGATCCACAACATTTTCGTCAGTCATTGTCGTTGAGTTACTGGTCGGGTGTGAAGGGCTGTCTGTTGAGTCAGTCCCAGAACTGACAGAATTTTCTTTTTGCAAACATTGGTTCGCTTTTAAGACTTTATTCTTTTGGACACCGATTAGAGCGTAAGTCACTTCACTGAATGATGTGCTTCTCTTTACTCTAACCGGTGCTCGACTAATATTCTTGACTAACTGGTGCTGAAGATATTCTTCCTGAGCGGTGATATCACTCTGTTCACCATTGGAACCTTCAGAGCCATGTCTTTTAAGACGTTCTTTGAACTTTGCTTCCCTCACATTATTGGAGTTCTTTAGTGGCAACGGATTTGTCTTCTTATCGAATATAGGAATGGATTGACGATAATCTTCACATATAATACAAGTGGTCGACGACGGGATGTTTGGGAAACTACACTTAGAACACAACCACTTGTTGGTCGTCAGAGGAGCGCCACTCTTATCAAAACGAGAGTTCGCCAAATGAATCGGAGAGACTATGGAAGGGATACTCGAATTGGTTAATGTCTTTGTTTTGTCGAACAAATCGATTTCAAGTCTCAAAGCGTCACAAATAATACATTTGAAGGAATTCTCGCGATTACAGAACTGACATTTATGGCACTTCCACTCCGTTTCATTGGTTGGCACTGATTTCTGTGATTCTGTACTCAATTGACTTGTGATCTGAGAACTGGTTTTCTTCTGATGGCAGTGCGCGCACTCAGAACAGGTCGATATGTTTCGGAAGCCACAGGTCGGACACAACCACTTCTGGTTCTTCTTTCCAATGCATTTGACAAAAGTCTTCTCCAAGAAGTTTGTTTGTCCGTCCGCTGGACTCCTATTGAATCGAATCGTTCGAATACAACTGACAAAAGACGGCGCAGTCCTCAGATAGCCGTCGAAGTGCTTCTTCCGCTGATTTCGGTCTTCAGATACGAATTCCTGGTCATCACTATCTTTGGAACTGCTGTTCGACCGCTTATACACCAATTGTTTCTCTTTTGACAGCTCTTCAACTCTTCAAATATTGAATAAACGAATTAATAACAAAGAAGTGTCACTAATGGCAACCCATTGATGGCAACCCATATCTCTCACTATATTTTATGACTATTTTTATGTTTTGCTTTGGTTTTTGACATTTCTCTCACTATTCTGTTATTCTTTTGACAAACTTTTGTTTAATTGTTTGCAGAGTTTGTGTGACTTAGTGTTCAATAAACTATAAATATATTCTGAGTTCAATGCGCTCCCATTTCTCATTGTTTTATAATTACGAGTAATGAATAAAAATGTGTTTAATTTCCAATTATTATACAATTTTTTTGTTGCCATTAATTCAGTGAACGGATAATTGATTGCAATAATTGATAAATAATTTCATAGGAATTTGATTAACGCAGGAATCAGTTGACAGTTGTCTGGAATGTTAGCCAAACAGATGTCATGCATTGAGAATATAAACTTGCAACGTTTCTCACTTGAAATTCAATAGTTTAATCATTGTTTTTCTACTTTCTATTGAATGTGTTTTAGTCATAACCCCGAATAACATGACATTTACGGTCAGAATATTGTTTGTCTCCAATCATGCGATAGAATAAAAGCAAATAAATTAGTTAAAATTGAGATCAAATGAACCATTTGTCCGATTAGAGTCTAATCATTAGACCATAAATTCAGAGCTCATTCACAGCAATAATTCAATAGACTTTCAATGCGTTCGAAATTAATTAGAAATTAGACTCAAATTACAAAAATTAACGACTATTTCATTAGAAACATGTAATGCAATGACAGCTAAAGAGTGGGGTTGTTATCAGATGGACTCCATTTGTGAGTTTAGGCTAATTTAACCACATTTATAGTCATTTATAGTCAAACATTTGTGATAACAAACTACAAAATCATAGCTATTGTGGAAAACAAACCAATAGTTAATAGTTTTGCAGATAAACTGTTACTAAGATATTGGAGTCGAAGTCGTTTCCAATATTATCACTGAATTAATCTAAAAGGAAATCATTTCCATTAAATGACTCATTAAAGTAGTCATTAATTAATATAAATAAAAAGTTTGAGTTCAAGTTTCCGTTAGTTCTTATCTTCGGAAGTCCTAATCAAATGAGACAATTGGTGTAAATGTAAACCAAAAGTGGAGCAGAGATTTACTCTTTGTTTTTATGGCAATATTTATCCACTGATACATACGTTTATCTCATTTCACATGAATTTCATCAATCATTTGAAACTACATTTCATTTTATAAGTTATTAGTTATGAGTGAAGACTCAAAACTCAGTGTTTAGTCCAATCATGACTTTAATTACCGGTCTGTTGTGCTGTCCCTTTGGTTGCGGTCATAAACACCGAAGTGGTTGTCTTCAAAGTGCAGACCCGAACTGTCGTCCGATAAGTTATATGAAATGTCAGCCGTTATCGGATCTGACGACTGGAGAGTTGACCCGTTCGGTGGAGTGGCAGTCGGCGGGTCTTTCCAGCAGTTGTTTGGCACCAATGGTTCGACGTCTGTCGGCCTTCGTTGGCCACACGAACAACAAGTCGAGCGTTCGGTCGGATTCAAAGAATAGGTACATATCCTGCATCGCCACTGAAGTACTGATGCATTTGAGCCCATTTTAAGACCAAATCATAAATCAGAAGCAATCCATTGAGTCGATTGACTGTCCCCTCACTTATTAACTAATATTTAGATTGATATCAAGACATCTTTTGTCCTTATCTTTAAATTTGACTCAATATCTAAATATTTAGACAAAGATCTGTCGATTAGATAAGAAAAGACTAACGAAATTAATTTGCATTATATTAATCCACCACTAATTGAATTAGCTAGGCATTTTATTTACTAGTAGATGTAGATGTAGATGTACTAGCATAAACAAATAATTACATATTGACAAAAACATTTGTCTCAATACTACAATAAGAGTGAGTTATAGAGTCCTTATGGAGGAGTTGTTTACGACTCTTGAGCTGACAATTGTAAAGAAGTGGTGAATAAGGAGTTTATAAATGACTATAATATTGGTATAAGTATTGCGCAAAATCTCTGTTGCAGTAAAAAGTCAGACATAGTTGTAAGCGATTGCACACAACTATCACCACAACTATTATCTCAACAAATGGACTCAACACAGACATCGAATAATTACAACAATAACAATGTCAACTCAAATGGAGTGGTCTGTGAGGGATGGCTAACAAAATCGCCTCCAGAAAAGATCTGGAAAACTGTAAGTCATATGAATTAAAATAATGAGTAAAATGTCATTTCTTGAAACGCCCAAAACTGAAATTGAGCTTGTTTGCTTCTTTGCTTGTTTACTTTTAATGTGGTTTTCCATTAATTAGTTTTACGCTCTCTTTTGCTCCAAATTGTCTTCAAATTAATTAAATGCATAATATTTGAAGACATACTCAAAGCTATCGCTTTCTGTAATTCAATTAACTTTGAAATGAGTGGAAGTTTTTCAAAGTATTCATTACTTTTACCACTTTTTTATGAATTCCTGTTCGCATGTCTGCAGTGACTCATGTCTTAAGTACTGTTCATATCTCAGCGATTATTAATTGCTATCAAATTATAATTGTTTAGAAGGAATGCCATAATTGTGTTATACATAACACCTGTAATCAAAAGTAATGTTATTTTAAAAGTAAAGCAATTGTTTGGAGAGAAAAAAGTTTAAATCCGTTGCTTTAAGTCAGAGCTATAATTCAGGCCAAACAAAGTCTGCAAAACTGGTCTTTAATACGAATTATTGCATAGCATTGCATAGCTTTAGGGACAGGTATCGCTAATTAGCATAAAAAACATATACTGTTATGAACTGAACTCGAATCAAAACTGTGGGCTAATTATATCAACTAATTGTGTATTTCATGGTTTGAGTCAACTCTTAAACTAATTTTCTGTTCGTTTTCTTCTCAATCCGTGTGAATCACTGAAGAAATGGCGCCGCCGTTGGTTTGTGCTCAGACTTTCAGGTCAGATCCCCGGACAATATGTGCTCGAGTATTATGCGGACTCTACTAAACGCAAATTGAAAGGAGTTATCGATTTGGATCAATGCGAACAAGTAATCAATCAATTAATTCATTGACTCTTTTTCTTTCACTTCTGACACTAATTATTGGTTTTGTTGCACTTTATCGCACCGTTAGGTTGACGCAGGCCTTCAACTCGAGAGCAGGAAAGAGAACTTCCAATTCATGTTTGATGTCCGCACTTCTAAGCGGACCTTCTATTTAGTGGCCAAAAGTGAGATCGAAATGAATAAATGGGTGGAATGTATTTGTTCTGTTTGTGGCCTCAAAATACATGTGGAAGAGGGACAGGACGATAGATATTCGCCTCAACCCAGTCAGGAGTCTGTGGTCAGTGCTAACAATAATAATTCAGCCAATAATGTGCTCACATCTACGATGACTTCCGCTTCAAAGACTGGCTCTTCGACGACAATCACTTCTGTGCCGACTTCGAGTACAACCATTTCATCGAATTCTTCGACAAACACGACAACCAATACATTGACGCGAAGTAAGAACTCGGAGACAATCAATAACTCCAAAAATATTACCAAAAGTGACGCCAAAAGTATTTCGCGAAATAATTCGAAGATCTCATCGAATGGTCGCGGAGTGACGCACATTGAAGGCCCATCTGGTCCTTACATCCCAATTAGTGAGTGCCATACGGGACGTCCCATAACTGACAGTCTCACTGATATCGATGTCGTGCCGACATTGCCCTCCAAATCAAGTCAAGCCATTTCTGATGAGTGCTATGATATTCCCCGTCAGCTCAACCCTCAGAGCGATTCAATGGACACAAACAATGAGTCGACCAATAATTTGTTAGACTGTGTGCCCAAAGCACCCAAAAGTGCCTCAAATAAAGATTCGAGATTTACTCGTAATTCAATGGAGTCTACTGTTGTCGCCCCTCCCCTACCGAATTGGAGGACATACCCGGGTGATTCTCCCGACGCTTTCAACTCAAATGACGTGACCAGAACTTCGGTCAGAAGCTGTAACGCAGTCGATGTGATGGCCAGACATTGCAGTGTAAATGATTCCGGTTTTGAGACTCAGAGGTCTTCCTCTCCGCTCAGCAGTGATTTCAATAGAGATTCAGTTCAAAGTACTGACGGCAGTGCACAACCGCCTCCCCGCCCACCAAAGCCGCTCAGTATTAGGAAGTCAAAGAACAAGTCAGAGAGCTGTGCATCTCTTCCAAATGTATCGCAGTTATATGACGTTCCCATTACTGCAGTCGAACACAATTTGAATCCAGAGGACAGTCCAACGCTGTCGACAATGAGCAGACCTCCCGTTTATTCTCTGAGTGATTATTCGCCCAAATCTCCCGATGAGTTATATGACTTTCCCCGTATGAATACCGTCTCAGAAGCGACAGCAGTGGGGGACAGCACAGAACTTATTAACGCCACCGTTCCCATTGCTGTCGATCGGCCCATAAGAAAAGGAGACTCGAAGAAGCACTCGTACACAAACGCCCCGCCCGGATATTTCACTAATAAAGAAACGGTCTTTAATTATGAATATCGACCAACCCTTTCTTCGGGTGCTGACGACTCCAACGCCTTTGCAATCAACAATGACTCTGCACAGGCAGATAGGAGTCCACTTACACCAAACTCAGCCACTTATAACAACTGTCCCATCTCTAGTTCCTTACCCAACAGTCAGTCTTTCGGTCCGCCGGCTGTCAACAGAGACCTTAAGCCTCGTCGGAAAGGCTCTGACAGCGACGCCAGTAATACAGCATTGCCTTCGCCTACAATGAAGACGGCAACCATTCAATTACAACCTCCTCCCGCCTTAACCCGTATTCATAGCGCACCCACGAAACGGAGTTTTAGAAAACCCGGGTTTGTATTGATTTGACTTTTTATTGAAGTTTTTACTAATTATTAGTTTAACTCAAACAGAAATTCAGGTCAGTCTCACGTCACTTTGAACGGCAATCCTCCGCGCATTCCATCCCGAGTGCCCGGACAGAATCAGCACAATCGGGAGGCGTCCACTTCTGAAGACGATATAAGCCATAATGGAAATGGAAGTCGGCGTAACTCCTCGAACGATGACCCGCAACAGGTATTTCTCTTATCGGTTAACTTTTGATATCTTATCCATAAATTTATTTCAGTCAAAGGGTTCAGTAGTGCCGCCCCCACGTCCGCGCCCTTATGACGGCTCAGAA
>JAQIYB010000366.1:0-12296 GCA_034699325.1 Oribatida sp. Gr-Ori-00743 | reverse complement strand
CTTTGGCCAGAATTCCCCGCTGATAATAGTACCTGCGATTGAACAAGAACAAATTTAGGAAAATGGATCACTTCTCAGATAACTGTCGCACGGCTTCAGTAATCAATTTCATGGACTCGTTTTGATTGACATTAATTCCCAATACTTTTGAAATAGAAATCAATTTAAATATCGATTCAAACCATTAATCAATCGATTGATTGAGAAATCGTTTGATTACTAATCAATAGATTTAAATTGAAATTCAATTTTCTTTTTTCATTAAATGCAAAGTTTATTGGTTTTGAAAACTGAATTCCGATTCAAATCTACATTGTATTATTAGCCCAGAATTGTATGCTATTGTCTGACATTGAATTCGGATTTAATGTATTATTGGCTGTAAAATGGGATTTTGATTGACATTTATTGGCGAACATAAGCTCAAAATCATGGGTAAAATCCAGGCTTTGGTTCAAAACTGGGTTCAAATACTAAACGCAATTAAAGCATAAGAATTGCGAAAAAATGTTTCTTTCAATTTGCGATTAATCGCTTGGAATTGATGGATGAAATGTCACAACAAGCCAAGGGTAGGAGAAAGGCATCGCTGGGCAACACATACCTGAGTGCTCTACCCATAGTTTCATAATTCATGTCTGGTTTGTTTTTATGTAAACCCCACAGACGTGAGACGGCTTTGGAGTCAACCAATTTAAATATACCTAAAAAATCGCAACAAAAATGTGTTTTCATTAGAAATGTGGCAAAAATTGCAGCAAAAAAGAAATCGCGAAAAAAGGCCAACGATTTGAGAGTTATATTAATGAGAAACTAAAAGGGAATTTCCCTCGACTTTCGGAGTGACTGATTTGTTCCGAGCAAATTCAAAGAGTTATTCATTGGAAAGTAACTAAACTACAGTCAAAACTAGTTTTGGTTTAGCCATCAATTATATGACGAGAACTGAACCAATAAAAGACTAATTGTATGCGAAACGAGACTAAGATTTAATTAAATTCAGTCCTGTTTGTAGGCTATGGGTTGAAGGTTGGCCACGGTTATACGGTAGGTGCTTGGATACGTACCCTTTTCCCTGTTTGTCCATTTTATGAAACGCGGACAGTACTCTTTGTCCTGAAGTAATTTCAACAAAAATTCCCACAAATATGTCGTCGAACCTGAGTTTCGAAGAAAAAAATAAACAAAAAGTTTTAATTAATTTGAATCACGAAAAGAGAATTTAAAACATTAATTGTTTTAAATAATAGGCACTGAAAAAGGAGGCAAACCTTCTCTACTTTTTCGTTTAGTAGCCGTCGAACAATGATTTGTATTTCCGTTAATATTCTCCAAGTTTTTCGGTTTTCTACCCTTTTTCCTCTTAATTACAGTACCATTTGAGAGACCATTTGTATGATAAGAAAGATCTTCGGCCACTCCGATGCCCATACCTGTGCTCACCACCGGTACATCTGTTTTACAAAATGAATGGGTTTAGAAAATTTTGTTAATCCTTTCTTTTTTGTTGGAAATGGAAATCCTATTTTATGGCAGTTCTCTTCTTTGGGTCAATAAAGGAGTGCTATTCTGTGTGCTGAATAAGCGGACAGACCTTTGTGATCAGGTGTTGTGTAATGATTGTTATAGAAGTTGGCGGTGTGTCCGCCGTTCTCCAGTTTGATTCGGGGCGCTGTCGACGTCGGACCACTGGAGCCTGTCGTCTGGTTAGCGATGTTGGCCGCGTTGGTCAACGTGGCCGACAGGTGCGGATGTGATGTATGCAAATGTTGTGCTGTTGTGCTGGGAGTCGGTTGCGGCGAACTGGTTGTGGTCGGAGATTCCAGTGAATATATGTGACGATGAGAGGTATGGTAGTGGTGTGATGTGTGTTGTGACACCTCCTGGCCAGCCACTAGCCCTGCCGGTGCTGGTCCGGGTGCCGACCCTTGAGATGAGGCGTCTATATTGAGCACAAAACAGTTAATTACTGGAATTCCAAACATTTAAATGAAATGAAGAGATTCTGAGCCAACCCTTAAAAATAGATGTTTTTCGCAATTTTGTTGTTTTTTATCGCTTTATTTGTTTTAATAGTTTATTTGAACTCAGATTCTGAGGGATAATACGGTTTTCATGTAAGCTATCGGTTATCAGTGAAAGTGCTGTCATTTAAGATGAAAATAAAGTCTTTTAATTTGATTAGAGATACCAATAATGTTATAACTCTTTGTGTAAACCTATTTATAGGTTAATACAAATAATTCTGATGTTTGGCATTCATATAATGTTTGTCAGAACTCGAGAACAACTTATTTTTGGTATTCAAACCCCTTTTTCTTAGTTTTTTTTGAATTCTTGTTTTTGCTTCGACTCCGAAGTCATTAATCGGATTCAATGCCAGAAATGAAGGAGAAATCGGAAAAATATTTTGCGCTCAGCTTTTTCTGGGAATCTTTGAGCTGTTTTTCATGAGATAATTATGAGAAACTCATTTGAATTATAAGTAAATAATTGAATCATAAATTCCAGTCAAGAGTTACGAAAACAATCTGTTAATACATTTGTCTTAATTAAGTGATATATAATTGTATTAAAAGCCTCTCTTATTTTCAGAGCCTATTTAACCAAAGAAAATATTAGTCAACTCCTGAGAGGAGCTGCGAATAGGTTTTGCATATATTAAAAATAATGAAAACCACTTTTTTGTTGCGAAGGAAGCGTCCGATCCTATCGGAAAACCGGACATTCACTACATAACAACGAGTGACTGTTCATAAAAATAAAGATAATTACATTCAAAGTACTCTTTTTCCTGCAGTCAAAGAAGAAAATCAAAAGCACTGCCCGAAGCCATTATAAACCAGTCCTCGGATAGTCTTATATAAAGTTATATAACTCTTATAAATAGAGAGTTGTCTTAAATTCAATAGAATAGAGGTTTGGAAAACAACTCTCGGTTCCCAACAACAACAAAAAAGGACATATCCCTAACCCTAAAGCCCTGAAACCTGCCTTTTCCTCCAGAAGTAATGTCTTCTTCAGAGAAAGAGCAATAGGTTTCCCTTCTTCAGAGACTAATAAAACTTTTACTCTTTGCTAATGGAAAGCCTTCTCCGAGTCGTTGAAAGCCTTGAAGCGATTTCAGTGTCAGCTAATGATTAACGCCTTTATATTTATTATTTAACCATTTTTGTCGACTAATATTCTGCTCGTTTACCTTTGTATTGAAGACAACACACCAAAGGGAAAACCATTTAAAAAACACATTTCAATAATTCATTGTCTATTTTAGTCAATTTACGGCACAAACAGTCCGAGTGATTGCCGTTAACTTCCCTATTGTCTGATGGAAACAAAAATAAATTATTGGCAAAAATTATTGTTTTCCTAAAATGTTTTTTTCTGTAGTTTTGTTTTCTTCTATTATTAAACCATTGAAAGAGAGAATGAGTTCCTGTTTTTTGTTTTGCTTATATCTGACATTCAGATGGCTTTCTCTCCCTATCTGTATGTCATTGAAACTGAGCTATCAGTTCCTGGATTACATAATTGGCTGAAAATAATTAATTACTAATTCATATCGAATTGTAAACTAATTTATAGTAATTAATATTCTATTGAAACCGAAATATTATATATTATATAACCTTTTTATTGGTAATTACTACCGAATATCGGATTATATTTACGTAAAATTGTTGTTTTGAGCAAGGTTACGTAATATAATCAACGATTAATTATTTCCTCGTTTTTTTAAAAATGAAAACTTTCTATATTTGAGACGTAAAACTCTGTGGATTTCCCTCATTATTCAGGTTTTAGACTCTTATTTTGATAATCTTGGGAAAATAACAAAGTCGTTGATCATCTATTAAATGCGTGAATCATTGTATTATTTGTACAGGATCATTGTATTCCACCTATAATATCCATGACAATTAATATTTAATATTTAGTGATGGCAAACACATTAAAATAACCTTGCTCAATTATACGAGAATACAAATTGATTTCTAATGAATTTATTAAACAGTTTATCAAATGATTCAACGTTTAAGTGGAGTCGAAAAACCTTTTTTCCTCGAACCTATTAAAGGCTCGTGAATTATGAAAAAAGTTTCCTCTTGTCATAAAAAATAATTCAAAATTCATCTTTTTATTTATCGAAGTCGTGAAACTCAATTCAAAGGATAAACTTATCCTCTCTTTGCCTCCAAATATATTAATATATTTATAAACTTCTTTTCAAAAGTAATTAATGTTTGACTGCGAAGAATGTATTTTGTTTGGAGAGAGATATTCAACAGAATCTTAATTTTAGTCTTCACTCTCTCTTAGAAACCCTTTTCTTATTTTGTTGTTTTTTGTTTGACATTCACTTTCTTCTGCGAGAAGTCATTAATCGGATTCAATGCCAACAAATAAATATTAAGCAAAAACTCTCTCCTTTTTTCAGCAGAAAACTAATTTATTCTTCATTTTTATGCGACGAATGCCTTTCAAAAGCGTTTGATTCTTCGCTACTCTTCTGAGAGGAGCAAAAATATAACTCTTTTCGCCTCTTTTTTATCTTCTTTAGAGGCGATACTCCTTTAGATTATATCAGAGGAGAAGGCTTTGCGAGCGATTCAAAAATAACAAACATTTTGTGTCCAAAATATCAGAGCCGAGCGTCAAGTGTCAGACCTATGAGCTTATGATTTAAACTCCAATTTTAGAAGTAATTAAAATATGATTTATTTGTTTTTCCAGAACAGAGTTAAACGTCTTCTCGAGACTCACTTTTCAGACCCTTTAATATTCTGTGTAAAACTTTTAAATACCTTATATAACACTTTTTAATACAAATCGATTGCATAAAAACCGGATTCACTAATAGGTGTCGCCTTTAGATTGGAATCCAATTTTTCAAACATATCCTGTTTGGAGTGTCTGTTCTGTTCTGTGCTATCAATGCCTGTGTGTTAAGGACTTCCGTTAGTGAGAGTGCGATCATAAATATTTCTGAGATTATAATATTTAATACGAAAAAACCCTAAAAAACGATTCCTAGAAAATCAAACGTTTGCTATAAATATATATTGAATTTGCTATATATGTCTGAAAGAATTTATGATTGCCCTAGGTGATTTGATAGCCATTATCAAATCGGCCTTTACTTTAACAATTAGCTTATATAATGAGTTCTTATAAAACAAGACAAGGATAAAGTCAGTGTATTTTCAAGCGCACAGGTATAAGAAAGATTTCTTTTGATTAGTTTCTTAGTAGAGGAATGAGAGGCGGGTCGGGAGTAATAAATTGATAGCGGAGTCAGGGATAGCAGTGTAGAGGTAGTCCACAGAATCTTTAATTAAAACTCAAGCGTCGAGTTTTTTTCGTCTCGTTTTTGCAATTGTATTAAACATTAAGTGAAATATTCTGTTCACTCTCTCGTTCAGTAGAATTTCAGACGGAGTACATCTACATCGCCAGTGCCCACCAGTATTATATGGTGTGCTTCTTTCTTGTGCCAATGCAGTATGTTGCTGGTACACCTTGAATTCGTTCGTCGCCCTAACGAGCAGCCAATAATAAATTACAAGGACATGGAGCATTTGTCTGGTTGCTTGGGCAACTTGGGATAGGCGAACGAACTCATCTTCTCCCCCAATATTTCATGAAAAAATTGTTACATTTCTCTTACTCTCCTTCTCTTATCTTAGGAACCACTGTGGAAGTGGTGGACAAACGTTTCTGATACTATTCAGGGCTCGAGGTTTGTTAAAAGGCAGACAAAAGTGAAAGTAAGTTAAAAGCGAAACATCAATAAAATGAAAAGACTTAGAGAGGGAGAGAGTACCAGAGAGAAGGGGAGAGAGAGGGCGAGAGATAACAGGAGAGAATGAGAGAGAGAGAGAGAGAGCCAGAGAGAGAGGGAACGAGAGGAAAGAGGAAAGTAATACAAGAATAAAATATATAAAAAGATCGATTGCGCTAAAAGGATATGGTGGAAAAACTGGTGAGGGGGGATGAGTTCGTTCGCCTTGAGGTTGCCCAGGCAACCGACAAATGCTTGATGTCCTTGAAATTTATTATTGGCTATGCGTTAGGGCGACGAACGGATTCAAGGTTTGCTTGAAGTAATGCCAGCAAATACTGCAGCAACAGAAACAGCACAGCATTATTACAGCCGCGCACTCGTTGTACGGGTACTACTGCTAAGTCTACTGACACAAGAATACAAAGAATAAATTTTTTTCCTTTACGTTTGCACCGTAGCCCTACTTGTACTCTGGGTTTTAAATAGTTGCACCACTATTACCCTGAACTGTCGCAAAAAAGGACATGTATTATGAGTAAAGACAATTTTTTTTCTCCGCCGAAACACTAATTTTCCTCGCTATAAATGAATGACTCCCTAGCTATCTATTTTGCAATTTGGTACTTTTGCAGCTACTCTTCAGTACTAATATCCAGCTCTCCATCAAACTTCCCGTTGCCTTGAATTTCAAACAAAATTAGATATTATTTTATTTCAAACGCTTTACTGAATAATTATATGGAGAAAAAAGAGGGCAAAACAATTGTCCCCTATTTCTAATTTCTTAGAGTTTTGTTCAGAAACAACCAATTTCTGAGGCAAAAAATGTCTGTAGTTTTTGTTACCGCCCTTTAATAGAATTTGTATCTGAGCAAGTATAATTTAAACGATAATAAATTCCATTAAATTATATCGAAATATACTTTTTATTGATTGGATTTATAGATTGAATTTCCGTTTCGGTAATGTCTAAGGATTTGACGAATGAGAAAAAAAAATATATAATTCCAATGAAAATCAATAAAAATCCCATTTATTCATAAAAACCTTGAATTTTGTTTGAATATTTGATTCGTTACTCTCTTATCTGAGAATAAAAATGTTTTTAATACAATGTTTCAGATAAAAAATGCTTCTTATGTTCAGTCATGACATTTATATTCGCAATTAATTTACTTTTTTTAGTCATTTGATAAGAATACTCGACAATGAATTTAATAAATGTAATTCAAAACCAGGATGAAGACCAAGATTACTGCTATTGATAATCTCCAGAGTGACTCATAGAGAAAGACTTAGAATATTATTGTTTATTAGTTTAATTAATTAGCGGCCAATAAAAGGGTAGAATAAAATCTGTACCGAAATATAGCGAAAAAGGCTTTAAACCAAATGTCAAATGACTTTCAATTTTTTGTCCTTTGAAATCACATAAACTAAAACTACTTTTGATAATGAATTTGATGAATAACATCCTTATAATTCAAATACCGGTAATAACTGTCTCTAAATTTATTTTGAGATAAAAACACTGTATTTTTGTTGTGATAAAACACTAATGGCTTTTGAGATAAGACTAATACAAAAGTATTACACATTTTTCATATAGGAATCGATTATTTATGTCTGATATTCGGTTCTGTCCTCTCATTATTAGGAAGAATAGCTAAGAATAAATAACTGAAGACATAGACTATTGTTTATCGTTGAATAGTTGGGGAGTCAGTGAGTGAGCATTCATTTCGGAAATTATATGATTTACCACTGAAATACCATTGAAAGAGAGGGCAAACCCATAAACATAGGATTACAGCATAGACTCGGAGCGGAAAACAAAAACCAGAGATAAATGTTTGGCTCAGACGAAAGGACAGACACTAACTATTAGCAAAATTATGACTCAGTTTTGTTCGAAGGATAGACACAATTATAATCTCATGTTTTTTCTCGTTCGTTGGGATTTTCTATTCTGTGCTGAAAATAACAAAATATTTTTCCTTATTTTGAATATTCTTCTGTCAGTAAACAAAAGTCTGGAAAACTTGGATTTAAAGTCCAAATATTGAATTCATTTGCGATATAATCGTTGCGAGAGTTTGGGCTAAAAGGGGGCCCACTGTTTGGCACAATGGCCTCCATTAGCATTGAACTGAATTTATTTTCGCTGCAAATATTAAACAGAAGTCGAGCTCTGCTTTAATTTCGCTAATGACTGCTGTAATGGGGACTCACTTCTCATTAGTTTCTGTGAACAGAATATGCTTTTGATTGTACTCTAAAACAGTGTTTAATTAAATTATATATAAATAACTTTATTTAGAAATATGTCAAACAATTATTGTTCGCATTTTGCAATTGAAGGCAATATAATTAAAAAGCACTGAAAATCATATAAAAAATTGTAGACTTCATATCAGATCCATAATTAGATAAACTAAGAGAACAATTGGTTGCGATGTGAACCCAAATATGAAATGATATTCTGTGCGCCTAAACATAAGTGACAACTGCCTCCAAGACATTTCATATCCTGTTTACTCATACCATTAGAAAGCGTAACAGATTTCTCCTACTTTTATAAACTTATATAAATATATCAGTCATTTGTTGTGGGAGTTGTGCACCTTTTCGGCCTGTTTTCGCTTTTCAGCTCATAAACAGCACAGAATTTGATGGTCAAAATCGATTGCAAAGACCAAGACTATTGTCACACACAATAATATCCGACAGAAATGCATAACTTTTTCTGCGTTTTTGCTAAGATTTACGTAAACATCTTTGGACTGCATAATGACTGTTGCAAAAGGAGATGCAGGCCTTTCGCTCAGCATATGTCCTAGGAAAGGGCAGTTCAGTAGGCCTTTCGCAGACATGTTTACGGGCATTCATAAGAAAAGTTATGCTTTTATTACATTATAGTAAATATGTGTCGACAATAAAATGTCGCAATCGATTTGAAGGGCCCACCGATCAGATCACATGCAATAACACCCTCAACACCATTGTCCTACTCTTGGCTAAGCGATAGACCGATTGGATAGACTCCTCTAATATGTTGTTGTTGTTGTTTTGTCGGTTAGGCTATGGGTTGTGGCGCTTTGAGTGGCACAGGAACCTGCATCTAAACAGTGGGCCCACTGACCGAATCTACTAAATAACAACAAAACGCCAGAGAATGGCACATAGCTTCGAGAGCGCAGGAGAAATTCCTGGTGTCGAGGGGGAGGGGATGGCACACACACTCGAGTATGGCGTAGGTGTTTACTCGGAATGACCTAAAAAAATATGTTTTTCCACACAACTCTCGAAGCTTTCGAGTTAGAAGACAGACGGCTCTGGCGATTGGCTTTTCGCACTGCCTCTCAATTAATGGCATTTAATGCTTAACAAAATCTGCTCGGATTTAACGCCAATTTTAAGATTATATGCTTGCTCATTTAGCCGCGCTAATGGTTGGCTCAGAATGAATGGGAATGGAGGGGCTTACATGGTTGTCGTTGAGCGCCATAGAAATATCCGTATTGACTCATCTGCTGGTGTTGTTGTTCATCATTGGAACTGTAGTGCGAGTCCACGTCACTGACCCCGGAGTCGGCCGGCGATGGCGGTAACGGCGACGTCGTCGTTGTTGTGGCCAATTGTGGTTGTCTTTGAAGAGAGTATATGTTGCCGTTGGCGGCCGTCCTGTTCTGCTGCAGGATATTCTGTAAAAGGGTCGTGGTGGGCCCATTGTTCTGTCCGCCATTGCCGCTGACACCATTGGTCACCGACTGAGATGGACTGGCGGTTTGAGATGGGGTTGTGTTTTGTTGGTGATGATGACTCGAGCCGTTTGTTGGCGGTGGCGCTCCCGGTTCACAACCATCGACTGTAACGGAAGGGAAAATATTATTAAAAAATATGAAAATAAAGGAAAGCCATAAAAAATCTTTTGTTTGGATTACAGACTAATAATTGTAAAGGACTTCCACTTAAGACAAACAATAAGTTTTCGGAATTTCATATTTTTTTTTTGCTCAGAATGAAAGTCAATTCAATTGAACCGCTTTTTTGTTTGGTTTTCTCTGTGTTTTTCATTTGTGACTCTTTTGACAAAAGTCTGATTCAAATAAAATTAATGTCAAGAGTAGAGAAAAGGCTTGAATTTCGCTCTTTTTCTTCGCTTATAATAAATGGAAATACTTTTTTCCGATGCCTTTCCCTTCTATTGTTACACTCTTTTTGCGAACTCATCAGTGGATTAGGTATGGAAAAAGACACTGTCCTTAATCTCTCGGTGAATAAGACAGAAAAAGACTGATATTCATCAAAAAGCGAGAGGTATTGAAAGGGACTCTCGATTTGTCATCGGATACAACCATAAGTAGTCCTGAATATAATATTTTGTATATAAATGAAACGGAGTATTTAAAAGCGCCGCTCACTTGTGTCGTCTCAAAGGAAAGTGGGCTTTGCTCAGCACTTGAATAAAAGTAAAGGAGAGAAGAAAAAATTGTTATAAATAGGTCTCCGACTCCACTCATACGGTATTTGCGGGCAAAAAGAGTTTGTAACAAAGTGTTGGGGAAATACAGGACAGAATGTGAAGAGGAAAAAGTGGACCAAAAAATTTATTTCAATAGATTTAGAGTTTGGTTTTGAATCGGGAAATGCGAATAATAGTGTGTATGTCCTCCAAAAATTGTACGGTTCTTCTCTACCCTATCGTTCAAATTGATTCATTCAAATAGTATTTGCATTCAATGGTAGTAACGGTCGATAATAAAAGGCGAAAAAATTTTTGGGGCCAACACTCGGAAGTAGTGGTGCTTTTTCGTCGCTCCGTACTATTAATAAGGCTCAGGGCAGTGGAGTAGTAGTGATTGTGGAGGAGAATAGAAGAGGGGGACAGTCAGTGGTTTTTCAATGCAAATCTATTGCTCACACATTGTATTCATGTGTAGAATGGCATACATTTCGATATTCAGACATCAGATTCATTATATACACTGTATTTGTAGATGCGATGGGGGAAAGTAAGGGATGACCGTAGTGGGGGCTGACATACATAGACCTTAATGTTCTCATCAGTGTAAGAGACAGACGCGCAAAAAAAGAGAAAGTCTTTCAATGCGTTCCTCGGCACAGAACAGCGCAGATGTTTTGGCCACTGATAGATATACGCTCAGAATCGAAGCTAATGGCATATAAGAGTGCAATTGAGTGTCAGAGGAACACTGTATGGCCCCCTCTCACCCTCAATCGTCCCACTGACCTCGAAACGACACTAACGGTGCTAAAGTAGACCAGAAAAAGAGGAACACAAGAAAAGAGAGAAGTATTGCAGTTGTCATTGATATTCAATGATATTTTAGTTGTCTTTATGCGGATCGACACTCCGTTACAGCGCGTCGCCTAAAACTGCTGGCAAAAGGCTGGGGGACAGCCGTACAATACCATAGGACAGTATATTTACAGACAATTGCATTCAATTACAAATTCAATGACAAAAAGTGTCACAATTTTTCTGTCCATAAATTTTGAAACAACTTATTTAATGAGTTGGAAATTAAAATGACCAAAAAGGAAATACAGGAGAGGGAGAGTGAAATGATCAATTTCCAATCTCACACAGTTAAAAAAGTTGGCTCCAATTTTATGCTAAGCTAGTCGAACAAGGAAAGCGGTGCCATAAACCATAGCCTATTTGTCCAATTATGTAATTTTATATGAAATTTTGTACAAATCTTATTCAGTGATGAGAATCGTCTGACTTTTTCTTTGTTTCAGTGAATGTCAAATGAGTTAATGTATGTAAACCTCTATTCAGCGCTTAATTAGTGTTGAGTTTTGGGAATTCAGACATATTTTTCTCATTTGCGATATAAAAAAAAGTTTAGTCATTTTTTTGTACGACTGAAGGGAAGGGAGAGAACGAGTTGTGAATTGGCAAACAGACATCGCTATGCCTGTGCTTATCGATCATATTAAAGGTAGTTTAGGAATGGTATCAAACTTCCCGACAGCGGAGAAAAAATCAATGGTTCGGGGGATAAAAATAAAAGCCTGAGCCAAAAGTGACATAATAAAGCTTTCACTGTAACAGGAAATCTAATAAGAGATATAATTGTGCATGGTTGCCATGGCGGCGCGCATGATGTGCTGCTGATGTGATGTGCGTTGCTCTGTTTCAATGTCAGTGGGTGAATGTACCATTGACTTTGTAGCGATCTATTCAAGGTTAGTACCATTTTTTCGGATCTATAATTGTGTGCTGCAGCGAGCACAGAATATGCCGAGCCATTGCACAGAATATTATACACTCTCCGCAATGTATTTGGACTCTCACTCTTCGATTGTTTTACTTATCGTTTTCTATGAGTTTTCGTCGGAGGAATCTAAACGTAAAGTCTTTTATCTAAACTCTTTGCACACTATTGAGCACACCATACATTAGGAAATACATGTGCAACACAATGGTAATTGTGCTCATTCAATATTTAATGTATGTCACAATTATTTAATTGTATGA
>JAQIYB010000365.1:0-12300 GCA_034699325.1 Oribatida sp. Gr-Ori-00743 | reverse complement strand
TGATAGTCAAGTTTAAAATATATTTAAAAGATTTGCTGCTAATAATATCCTTGGTTCTTTAGATATTTTCATTGTTATCGGTTTAATTGAATAGAAATAGTTTATAGTTTATGTTTGCAAGAAAACAATAGCTTGCTAATCTATAAATGGAGAGGAGTTTAAAAAATAATTGAATGTTACCTTTGACGAAATCAATGCCAAACAGGTCTGCGTCGTCGTCTATGTTCTGAAAGCGGAACAGACATTAAAATATCGGGTAATAAACGGGGCAATCGTTTTTCTGAACTAAATTTCATTACATAATTAGAATAATAGAAACGCTTTGTTTGTATCGAAATAAATATTAAATGTTTAATGCATTTTGCAGTGAATGTCAGTCAAGTCCGGCACAAAATGGTCTCATTTTGTGTTCATTTATGTATTTATGGATCGCTTTTATGTCATTTTTTATAAATGTCTGAATGTTTTTATTCTCTTTTTATTTATCGGCTTATCTTTTGATTTACTAATAATTCATAAGTTTCTCTTCAGTTCAGTTATCTCACAGTTATTATTGTATTCCCCTTTTATTATAGAATTTTACAGCAGAACAGCGGGAATTCCGATTCTCAAAACTAATGAAAGCCCTCCAAAACTCTTATTAATTATTTTCTGTGTATTAGTTGTTTGTCTGAACAGACAATCAAATTAAAAGTTTGTACAAAACTGATATCTTTAAGAAGTCTCGAGAAACTCATTAATATAGAAGAGATGACTATTTATCGATAAAATATTAGACAAAAATAAATTGGATTCGATTCGACGTTTTATGGCTATTATTATCATTTAATTAGATTTGAAGCAAAAATATTATACTTCGAGTTCTTTGAGAACTTCATCGCATTCATCGCATTCATTGTCATAGAAAAGGACTGCGAGAAAGGGTGAGTCGTCTATCAGTTTCTCGAGCATACGGGCGTTCACGTCCTCGATCTCATCCGCCAATTCACGGTTGTCGTCATCTATAAGCCATTCGAGGACTGCCTCCTCATTTCGGAGGTCACCTAAAGGCAAATGTTATGGGAAGCAGAAAATTGATTTAATTTATTATTAAACATATTTTTATTTGTGTTAATAAGGAATGTAATTATTTTGAGAATCATTGCATAAATTTAGACAACAATCGGTTCATACCGTCATATATGAGAGGATTTCCGTTTCTGAAGTATATGAGGGCCGGATATGTCTTAATGCCGTATCGTTTGGCTAATGGTATGTCTTGAATTTTGACGAAATTGATGCCATAAATCTCACAGTCGTCGTCAATGTTTTCGAGCTCATCCAATACTATATCACATGCCCTACAACTCGGCTTATCTGACAAAAGACACGAATCCAATCATTTAATTAAAATCGATTTCATTTTCAGATATTTTTTTCAATTAAGAAATCGATTAAAAATATTCTTACAGAAAAAGACGACTAAATATTGTGTGGTTTCTATCAGTTGTTCCAATAGTTCCCTATTAACAGATTCTATAGTATCTTCGGTTTTCTGCTGAACCAGCCATTGAAGTACATCCTCTTCAGCAGTCATATCCCCCTCATAGATACTAGGTATTTGTCGTTCAAAATAAATGAGCGCCGGTAGCGCTTTGATGCCATATTCCCTAGCTATTTCTTCTTCTGCCGTTTTCACGACTTTATTACAAAATGATAACATAAGAGAATTAGAGTTCGTGTGAAACATCTGTAAAGTCTGTTATCTTATCTGAGATCTCAATACAAAAATATTTAATATATTTTGTCTTCAAAGAAAGAAAAGACAAAATTTATAATTACAGATAATTCCGTGTCTGTCAGTGTCTGAATCGATGTTCTCCAAGTCCTCGAGGACTGCCTTACACTCAACACAATCGGGAGAATCTGATGGGAAAAATTTGAAAGAAAATGTCCATGTTTATTTGTTGATTAAAGTCTGTTTCAATCATAAATGCGTTCAAATATAAGAAAAATGGAATTCAATACAGAAATGGATTTTCTTATATTTTGTTTCATTTATTTCAATTAGAAATAGGTTTAAGATTTGATCAGACATTAGAAGACAATGCAAAAGACAAATACGAAAACAATTGTTATACAGGAGATAGTTATGCGACAAAAAGGCAGAGTTTGTTTGGCAATTCAGCCATGAATTTAATGCCATTTAAGTCGTGAAGAAAAGCACTTAAAATTATGAAAATCCAATTTATTTAAAGTTTTTTTGCATTATTTGATTTAGTCTTTTATATATTTGTAGGTATATTCAGTTTCTTCACTTTTCTCCTAATTTGTAGTTTCGGTTTTCGCTTCAATAACTTTATGTCAGACTCTTTCAACTGTTTCTCCTTTAAGGCACAAACCATTTGATGTATGCCTTCATTGGATTTCACTTTTTCAATGATGTATTGCTTTACTTCATTAAATAAATATGTATTAAACTATTGAGTCATGATATGAGTCCTCACATGTAATTTAATGTAAGATTTTTGCATTATTTTCTTATTTTTCTTATTTTTCTTCTCCTGACTCTGAACTCAATTTTCTGATCCAAAACTTGTACTTCAGATAAGACTCATTTGACTGCAAAGAATAATCTTTTGATGAGATCTAATAATTTTTGGCAAACTTCAGATATGCTATCTTTTAATGAATCAAACTCTGAATCGATCGCTCAATTAATTGATAATTTATAAATTTATATATTGATTGACCCTTTTCTCAATTAATTAGATGCTAAGAACAGGTAATCCGTGAGTCCTAGAAATACCTAATAATCATTTATCGAGTTTTAGAGTCTTTTAGAGTCAAAACCTAACATTTATTGAATATAAGGATTCATAGAATTGATATTTGAATATAAGAAATATAATTATAGTTAAAATATTTGTAGATTTAATCAATAGGTTTGTATTGACCCTAAAATTTAATATTTGTGAACGAAGAATAGGTTGCGCCCTAATTATAGAGTGTCTGTTAGGCTTCACACTCCATGAGCATAACTTTCCTCTCTTTTCAATAGACCTATTCATTAAAGAATTGAAGGAATTTTCTTTGTTTGGGTCTGAATTTAAATTTCATCAAATATATTGAATTGAATTCTGTGCTGAGATCGCATTGAATTTACTGAAATAAAAAGAAAATGTTGATTTGAACCGAATAATACTTTTGTTTGATCAAGCATGTGTAAGCAACTTGTCTTTTGTAGTTAATTATCCCAAATCGGCAGTAATTTCATGTAATTAAGGACTTCTTAATTCAGTTATAATGAATTGGAATTCACGATAAGAATCAGTAAAATCGTATTACTTTTGAGTTAAAAATGATCAAGCTCATAAAAGCTGATTTGCACAAATTCCAAGGTAACAATTTTGTTGTAAAGCAGTTTATTGCATGACTTCAAAGGTTTCGTTAAGAATAGGCTTAACATTGAGAAGACATTGAATAAACATTAATGCAATTTAAATGAGTTAACGAGCGATCAGTTATTGGGAGGAAAGCACTTAAAAGGAATAAAATTAAGAGACTTTCAAAATCATTAGACATTTGCGAAGGTATGAGTCCTTCAAAAATGAAGATTAGTTTCATTTCTTATTTGGTTTAAATTATTTACGTCCAAAAAACTTATGTAAATCTCAAAACTCATGTTTGAATGAAAAATCAAAAAAAGTAAAAAAAGAGCAAAAGAGGAAAGTTGTCTGCGGTTTGATTCTCATTAGAGGCCTAAAAACGAGGAAAATTCTAAGAAGAGCTTTCCTTTGCGCGGATCAGAGAGTATTTTATACCTAATATTGAGTTGATTTGAAACTCAATACCATTGACCTTAAAAAGAAAGAGATTTTATTTTTCTTCTTTTGTTAGGCATTACGTTATAGTTATTCATCAACTCTTTCACAACACAATAGTTTTGCTCTTAAAAGAACTCATTATCTGAATCTCTATTCTTGTACTCTGAAAAACATAGCTTTTCTGAAGGTTTAATACACTTCTGATGTTAATGTACTTTAATTCAATTCAAATAATATTCTTGGCCTTAAATATTCTGTAAGTTTAGCTGAATATTCAAATTAAAATCACAAATAAATTCGAGTTTCTCATTGAGTTTATGAGAAATTTGAAAAATTTACTTAAAAATGTTTAGTTTGAGAAATGAACGAAAAATCGCAAAAACGCGTAAAACCAACAAAAAATCAAACGATGAAAAAATTATTAAAATAATGGACTCACACCGTAAATGTCTGGTGTACTGAATGAGGCACCTGGAGATCCCTTCAAGTGAGAAACAAAAACAACATAAAGGGAGAGGACTGCGTATTTGTTACCAATTTGTTAGATCTGTTTGGTATGGACTCAAAAGTGCAATAATTAATTATAATTATAATAATAACTATTATTTCATTAAATTAATTAATCTCTAAAGCGATGGAAGTGAAGGCAAATATTTGTTTATCGATCAGTGATGGCCTTTAATTAGAAGAGTTGCTTGATAATTCATATTATTTCACGTAGTCTTAACTAAAATTAGGAGTTTAAATCCCTTGGTCAATTATTTAAATTGTATTAAATTATATTATAAGGTGTTGGGTTGTTTTACTAAAAACCGGTCGACACTTATGGTATGGCCATCAGTGATACGAGAATACAATTACTTGACATTGAAATTACATTTAAGGAAATAATTTGTCAAAATAGAGGACTACTCACTACCTTTAAAACCATTTGTGCCCTTTTGAACACAATTTGCACAAAAATCCTTTTCGTCTAAACAGTTGTTCGCAAAAAAAATGAAAAATATTTAATCAATATTTTAATTAAGTAAAAGATTAGTAGAAAAATGTTTTAATAAATAATTTGTAATAAATTAAAATTTTTCAAACTATTTATATGAAGCAATAAATATGAAAATCGCATTAATTTAAAGAATAAGAAATTCCTCATTAATTTTTGTTTTTCAATTGAATATCTAATAAGAAGATTGATTGCTATGAGAACCAGATTCTTGTGGTATAGAAAACTGTTTCTCTTTTTTCAAAGTCTTTTGTATTTATTTAACAGAATTTTTATTTTTTCATTTGCTATGAAAACGCGTTTTCTTTATTTGAGGAAATGTTTTCCTCGAAATTCTGTGGTCTTATTATTATTTTTGCTTTTAATTACTTACCTTTGATTGAAAAGTTATTTTATTATATTCTAGGCTTAAATCAAAGTTATTTATTAGAAAAGTGTCTGATCTTTGACTTTAGAATAACGAAACTCTAATCTCAAAATAAATTGCTTTTCAAACCTTTGAAAACCGAAAATTGCTTAAAAATAAAATCAGTAATTCTTAACTGTGTTTAAGTCAACTGAAAACACACCCGTTATTCAAAATCAACTCTGATTTTGTATAAAAACATTGAAAACTAATTTTTTTATTACAAAATTCTGATTAATGAATGGTTTGAAACGTCAAAAATTAAGTTCTAATCGTATTTCCAAAGAAATTATATTAAATTCTATTGATTTCCGCAAATTTAGATTTGTTTGACTCACAGAAATAAACGGCCAAATGATCGGAGCTCTCAATCAATTTTCTGAGTGCGGGTGCGTCCACGTCCTCAATCTTATCCAATGTCGGGTCCTTTTGATTGATGAGCCAGTCCAGGATTTTCTCTGATCGCTTTAAATCACCTTTGAATTAAAAAAGGAATGATCGTAATTAATATATGAAAACACCAAGCACTAATTAAAAATACCTGCATAAATAATGGGTTCCTCTTCTTCTCCTTTTTTGAAGAAGACCAGCGCTGGTAATGCAAAGACTCCTATATTTTTGGCTAATTGGATGTCATCTATTTTGACAAACTTAATGCCAGCGCTGTCCGCCTCGTCATCGATCTTCAAAATGAAGACAAGAAATCAAATGACTCTCATTTTCATCAAATAATTGTTTACTAAACTCTTTCCAATTCTTCGAGAACTTTATCGCATTGTTTGCAATCAGTTTTACCGTAGAAGAGAACCGCCAAATAGACAGTCCGTCCGAGCATTCGCTCAAACATTCTTTTGTTAACTTTCTCGATGGCGTCACTCATTTCCATGTTCTCGGGTCTGGTCAGCCATTCGAGCACTTCTTCCTCATCAAAGAGATCGCCTTCAAATTTAATGTGTTTCCCGCGTCTGAAGAACACCAGTCCTGGTGGAGCTCTAATGCCATACTTCTTAGCAATGAGATTATCACTAATTTTGACCAAGTTCACATCATAATCACTACAGTCGTCGTCAATCTTCTCCAAATGTTCAACGATTTCATCGCTTTCGTCGTCGTTTTGTTTGTAGAAAAATACGGCTAAATATTCCTTCTCTGCAATCATACGGAACAGAATATCTCTATTGATATTCTCGATGGTGTCCTCATTCTTCTGTTTGATAATCCAATCCAAGACTTCCTCTTCTTCGAGTAAGTCACCCTCATAAATGGAAGGCACTTTATTCTCGAAGTAGACCAGTGCTGGTAATTGTGAAATACCAATTTCTTTGGCGTAGTCGTCGTCGTCGGTCTTCACCTGAAATGAGTTTAAATTTTTAAGTTTTATTATTCAGTCATCTATTGAGAGGAAGGACTGACAAAATGTATTCCATGTTTATCGGTGTCGTCGTCGATATTTTCGAGTTCTTTAAGTATTTGATTGCATTCTTTACAGTCGTCCTTATCATAGAAGAAGACAGTAATGTAATCGATGTCTTCGAGTAATACTTCCAACATATGTTTGTCCACGAGTTCAATGACATCCTCTTTGGCGACCTTTTGATTAATCATCCATTTAAGTACAGTGTCTTCATCTTTAAGGTTACCCTCGTAGAACTGAGGGAAATGGTTCTTGAAGAACATAAGAGTGGGAAAGGCAACGATATTATACTCTTTGGCCACTTTTTGGTCTTTGATTTTAACAAAATCGATGTCATTCTGTTCTGCGATGTGATCGATATTTTCCAATTCAGTCAACACTTTATCGCATTCATTGCACTTCTCTTTAGTGAAGAGTACGGCCACATATGGCGAACTGTCCAGCATTTTGTCCAACATTTTTTCGTTTACTTCCTCTATTTCATCTGGATCGTCCAGAGTATCTTCAGAAGTGACCCATTTTAGAATAGAATCCGGTTTCTTAAGGTCTCCTTTATATTGAACGGCATCCCCGTTGCGGAATAGTATAAGTGCCGGAAATTTATTCACTTTCGCCTCTTTTTTTGCCAAATTGAGATCATCAGTAGTTACAAGAAGTATACCATGCTCATCAGTGTCGTCATCGATGGTCTCTAAACTTTTGTGGAGTATATCATCGCATTCTTTACAATTGTTTGGCGCGAAGAACACTAAAACATATTCCCGTTCGCGGATCAAGTCTTCTAATATTTCTTCAGTCACTTCTTCGACAGTGTCTTCAGTTTTTTGTTTGATGAGCCATTCGAGCACTACTTCTTCATCAGTGAGATCGCCCTCATATACAGATGGTAACCGATTCTCGAAGTAGACGAGGATCGGTAATTCGTCATCTAATCCAAAATCTTTGGCCATCGAGTCGTCATCTATTTTGACAAAAGGGATGTCATATTTTTCCGCGTCGTCGTCGATCTCTTCCAAATCTTTGAGGACAGCAGTGCTTTTGGGAGAATCACTGTCGTAAAAGAGCACAGCCAACGACTCTGAGCTATCAATCAGCGACTTCAACGTCCGACTGTTCACGTCTTCGATCTCATCAGTCTCTTGTTGGTCAACAAACCATTTCAAGACCTGTTCCTCATTCATCATATCACCGGTGTATTGAGTGGGAACTTGGAATTTAAAGAACAGAATTGCTGGAAGTTTTTTTATGCCATACTTTTCTGCGGCCTCTTTGTCGTCGGTCTTCACGAATGCGATTCCCTTTTCATCGCAATCGTCGTCAATGTGTTCTGAAATATCAAAACATTGAAATCAAAACTCAATGAAAGGTCGGAAGAGCTGTCACCTAATTCTTTGAGTATTTTTTCACTATTTTTGTCTTTTGATTTGTAGATAAGAACCGCCAAATGGTTGTGCTTTTCGATCAGGTTATCTAACATTTCGTGACTGACTTCTTCAATCTCATCACTACTGGTTTGTGTGATGAGCCACTCCAATACCTTCTCCTCATTTTTTAGATCACCCTGGTATACACTGGGGATCTTATTCTCAAAGTAGACGAGAGTTGGCAATTCGTCGTCAATGCCATACTCTTTGGCGACACTGTCGTCGTCTATCTTCACGAATAGAATACCCTTTTCATCGCACTCGTCATCGATATTCTCGAGTTCTTTAAGCACTTCCATTGATTTTTCGTCGTCCCTATCGTCTGAAACCATTTACATAAATAATAAGATGTACTCAAATTCAATGATTAATTGTCTCACAGAAGAGGACGGCCAGAAAACTGGAGGAATCAATCATATTGTCTAAGACTACATCAGAAATATCTTCAATTTCATCGGTACTTTTCTGATGGATGAGCCATTCCAACACTTCTTCCTCTTTCATCAAATCTCCTGTAGTTATCTTAAAATTAGTGTTTGAATCATAACCTTTATTAGAATTACCCTGATAAAAATTTGGTATCTTCTTCTCAAAATAGACGAGAGTCGGCAGTTCGTGGTAATCAATTCCAAACCTTTTCGATACTTCCACATCATCTGAAACAAATGAAGATCAGAGCTAGGTCAGTTCAAAAAATCATTCAAATCACTACCTATTTTAACAAAAGCGATGTTATGCTGATCGCACTCGTCGTCGATATTTTCTAATATTATAAAAAATATTGAATCAATTAATTAGAAAGTAATTAGAATTAAAATAAAAGTAGTGCCAAACCTAACTCGTGGAGCACTTCCATACTATCCTTGTCCTCGTCATCATCTATGGAAAGAGCAATGAAGAGAATAGTAGAAAGACATGAGTGGTCTCCCATAACATGCTTACAGCTTACAGAACAAAACAGCCAAAGAATCTGAGCTTTCAATGAGTTGAGTGAGAATAATGGCACTGACGTCCTCTATCTCATCCGAGTCACCAACAAACTCTTCGGGGTCTTCCACAGTATCTCTGAATTCTAAAAGCCATTCCAAAACCTTTTGCTCGTCCTCTAAGTCGTCTGTTTTGAAATGTTTGTTAAAAGAAGCAAGCATATTTTATACTTATTAAAATACCAGAATAAACAATTGGAATTTTCTTCCTATAATAGACGAGAGCTGGCAGATCGTCCAGTCCTGTCATATTTGAAGTTGTAATTTTTCAATATAATTGAACATGTACACTTTGAAACTTACCATATTCATAGGCTAATTCTGGTTCTGATATTTTAACCTGCATCATACAAATTAATACCAGTTTTTTTTGCAAAATAATTAGTTTACTAACAAATCCAATGTTGTGCTGATCGGCGTCGTCGTCGATCTCTTCCAAATGGTGTAACGCTTTCTCACATTTTTTACAGTTTTGCTTATCTGTTGAATATTTGATTGAATCGCAAATTAATTAACATTTTCGACATTATTATTGTATAATGAGTCCAAATGTATGACTCATTTATGTAAGATAAAGGTCATATTGAATTAAATAGTTAGATTGAAATTTTAACTTGTTAAGAACTTATTTGGTGTAATTGTCGTTTACTTGAAAATCTCATTTTAGTCTCAATTTTTCATTCTTTCCAAAGCATTGATTGTTTGAATGATTTTTGGCTCAATTTCTAAGTCTATTAATAAGAGTCGATTGAGTTTATGTAAAATGAAAGTCAAATTACTTTTAAATAAACTCATAAATCAAATGATTGTTTGATTTCATAAGATTTTATGATAAATGGTTCGCAAAGTTTGTATATTTGGTTGAATAGATTGTTTGTCATTTAATACTCACAGAAAAGGACGGCTACAAAATCATGTTCGTCGATATAGTTCTGAAGTATCTTTGCATTGACTTCTTCAATTTTATCAGGCAAGTCCATTGACTCCACTGATGTCAGCCATTCCAATACTTCTTCCTCATTCATCAAATCACCTTGATCATGATTAGTTATAATTTGAATATGAGTTAGCAAGGCCTAATTTGTGATCACCTTCGAAAAGAGTTGGTTCTTTGTGTCTGAAATAGACAAGTGATGGAAATTTGGTGATTCCGTGTTTTTTAGCCGCAGCTCTCTCTGAATTCTTGACGAATTCCACCCCATATTTATCTGCTTCCCCATCAATTTTTTCTAGTTCATCTAATATTTCTTTACAGTTTTCACAGGAACGGGTATCTAATCGTTGAAAAGAGCAGATAATTCAAATGAAATGCACAAATAGGCACATATTCTGATCTCAAATTCAATATTTTATTCCGAGTTATTCCGAGCAATATTTGAAATTTTTATATAAAAGTTTGTGCTGACAGTCATAACAACTTTCCTCTGGTTTTGTACTCAGAAAAAGATATTTTACATTCAAATGGATTTGAATAGCGATCAGAATTGGTTTGTGCGGCCAAAAATGGAATCTCTAGTGAACACAAGTGGAGTGGAGTAGGCATTCACTACTATATTAGTGACAAACATGTTATTGGGTTTAGTGTCTGCGATCAAAAAATAGAACTCAAACATCTTTCGGGGTGGAAAGGAAAGACATAAGAGAGCCAAGTGCACAGCACGCACTCAATAACACATTTTTGATTTTTAACTCCATTTATATGCGAATACTTTAAATGAAATAATAAAAGCAAACGATTTCCTAACTCTAACTGATCTAATGGTTGGCCAAAAATTAAGTCATAATTAGAGCATAAATTGAAGTAATAAACAAAGTTTTACTAAACATTAGTTTAAACGTCTTTTCTTATAAATCTCTTATAAATGGATTGTTATTTCAAAGTACAGTAATTCGTGGTTATTTCATTACACAAAATTACCATGCTTAACATTGCTTAACATTATACTTAAGCGTTGTATTCAATATTCACTAAAGATTTCCAATATACATGTATTTGAGCAAGTCAATTTGGACTTACAAAAAAAGACAGCTATAAAATCCTGTTCATTTAATAAGGTTTCTAGTCTTTTAGCCTCCACCTCTTCTATAACATCCGAATGTAGGGGCGATTTTCGCTTAATTCCTTCTGTATATGGATTGACACTCAACAAAGTTAACAGGGTAATTGTCAGTATTTTAAAACTGTTTGACGAATGTAAGATCATTTTTGTTGAAATAACTTTTAAGTCTATGAATTAATTGTCGAAAAGTAATAAAAATTAGAAGAAAACTATTAAAAATTGAAAACAAAACACACAATCATTCCTGAGTTGAAACACTGTTTTGTGTAAAACTGGGAAATCAAAGACAAATCATACCACAAATCATATCACATAAACGAATCACAAAAATGAATAATTATTTTAATGGATAAACAAAATAACAATTATTTAGCGAAACAAATGATTGGATAATCACTTTCCGTTTGCACGATATTTGAGCGCAGTTTCGGTTTATCCACAAAAAGTGATCGAATGATAAATTCCACACAAAAATATATATTTGTATATAATAGAGAGAAAACAGTCCTCTTCTGCCTCTCCTTCTCTGGGTTTGCTTCTCAAAGAAGGGATCAGAATATAACCGAAAGAGAGTATTTATAAATTGATTCTTTACGTATTGAGTTTTGGCATCCATTCACGACCTCTCCTCTCATCTCATTCTACACATTATGTAAACTGTTTTACATCTGAGAGCACAGAGTATACCCTATTATACCCAACGCTTGCATTTCAGACTCGTTATGATTTTAGACCTAAACTTTTCTCTAAAACTTTACAAAACATTGAATTTGGAAAACCTTAATAAGGGTTGAATTCATGTTTAACCAAGACCATAATCCCCATTGTAACCGTAATTTTTTTAAACACTTTAATGAAGTTTCTTGGTAATATTTTATTTAATCAATTGTTGTTTATTGATATTCATTTAATTAAAAATCAATGCAGTGGTTAGGAACTTCTATTCAGTATATTTTGTGCTTGTGTATTTTTCTACCTCTGTCATTTTGGTCGGCATTCCTATTGTAAACCAACACTTTTGCAAATTCATATTTCGCTCATTTTATTTAATTTGTAGGGTTGAAGACAATTTGTACTTGCGACAACTTTAAACAAACAAAAAATAAAAACTAATAGTGTCTTTTTAACTTAAATAATCCCGTGATAAACTGTCTAGATACACTCTGGAAATAATGTTCTAACTCAATCTAATGTTTAATATGTG